>VWZO01008979.1:35450-73022 GCA_013396975.1 Bucco capensis | reverse complement strand
ACTGCATCCAGTTCTGGGTTCCTCAGAATAAAAAAAGATGTGGACCTGTTGGAGCGAGTCCAGAGGAGGGCCACAAAGATGATTAAAGAATTAGAGAACCTCCCCTATGAGGACAGGCTGAAGGAGTTGAGGTTGTTCAGCCTTCAAAAACAGAAGGCTTTGAGGGGATCTTATAGTAGCCTTTCAGTACCTAAAGGGGGATTACAGGATAGAAGGGGAGAGACTTTCAAGCTGGTCTGATTGTAGTAGGACAAGGGGGAATGGATACAAGCTGAAGGAGGGAAAATTTAGATTGGAGATTAAAAGGAAGTTCTTTACCCGGAGAGTGGTTAGGCACTGGAACAGGTTGCCCAGAGAGGCTGTGGATGCCCCTTCCCTGGCAGTGTTCAAGGCCAGGATGGATGTGACCCCGGGCAACCTGGTCTAGCGTGTGGCATCCCTGCCCATGGCAGGGGTTTGGAACTAGATGATCTTTAAGGTCCCTTCCAACCTGGGCCATTCTATGATTCTGTGATCCTTAGAGGTCCCTTCCAACCCCTCCCATTCTCTGATTCTGTGATTGCATGCAGGCATGTTTAATAACTAGGTAATACAAATAGCTACAAAAGTAACACAACACAATACAAGTGAGTTTACCATTTACAGTGACTACAGGAAGGACTTCCTACACCATCTTTTTGACAAATCAATGCATTACTTGAAGATGCAGCAGCAGAAGTAAACAGATCTACTACACATTCCTTGTTTAGTTTTTATTATTATTTCCTCAAGTGCCAGAAGAAACTGATGATTTTGCTATACACAAAGAAATGTCAGTGCAATGGGCATTCAACAGTACATTCTTGCCATTGTGACCTTCTGATGCAGATTGTCCTTCAAGGTATCACCTTCTTTATAGAAGGTATATTTGGGTCATTTGAACTTAACAATTCTGTCCTTTAGAGGCAAGTACAAAGACACTCACATGGAGAGGTTTTTGCTGCACCACTATATCATAAGCAGAGCCCAGAGCTCTGGTTAGGGCAGCCAGCCAGCTTGTACAAAGGCACTAGAAGGCTCAGCTCTATAGATCCTCCTGTGCTTACACACACTGGCCTTACACTTGGCACATCTACAATACAGAAGCACAGGAGCTGCAACATAAGAGAAATGTGCACACAATGATCAGTCACTGTCATTACAGCACAGCCTGTATGCACCCCAAAAGATAAATGGGTGCATACACATACATGTCAGTGCTGTACAGCATCCCACACAGGTGTAGCCAGGCCTGTTTTTTGGAGAGAAGGGCTGTCATTCTGAGATGGACAAAATATACTAGTAGACCCTAACAAAGCCAGGGGCTGTAGATTATTTTCTATAGAACCCAACCTTAAAAATGCAAAATAATTAGGAAGCAATTTCTGTATCTTATTTTTTTACTGATACAAAACAGTTTTTCAACTATATATTTCTCACTGTGGTCAACAGATACTAGTTTCACAGCCATGACCTATCACAGATGGAGGGAGGATTTCTGTCCAGTTTTGAAGACAAGGAACATCTACAAATTTTTATAACCCAAACTACAGGTCAAATCTGTGGCTTCCATTGATCAACTTCAAGGCAATGGCACCCACTGTAAAAAGCTTCAGCTGTAGTATACAAGGAGGGGACAGTAGGAGATGCTTAGCCAATAGGGACATCCAGGTAAAGGGCCTGGCTGGAAAAAAAATTACAGTTGCAAAATCCAATGGAAATCAGCATTTTCCAAAAGGGGTGCTGGTCAGCATCCAGGATAGTGACACCATCCTTTCAGCTGTCTGAATACTGCTAGTCATGGCAACGTCACCAGAATTAAACACATAGCATATCTAAAAGACTGTCTCTAGATGGTATGAACAGCTCTTTTATGGAGAAAGTCACATTTCACTGATGGAGTTCTGTCATATTATGAAATCAAATTTTGGCAAGGCTTAAACATTCAACTTTCACTGATGCTAATTATAAGATTCCAGGTATAAGTGTTTTAATTCACAGTCAATCATTTTCTCAAGCACATAGGCTTCTCTCTTGCCTTTAAGCCAAAAATTGTGATTGCATCATCAAAACATACAGTCAGTTTTACAAAAAATAGAGAAAACTAATAAAAAGAGATATACATGTATTAAGATAAATTTTGTTTCAAATTTTTCGCTTAAGTCAGTTATACTTTAAAATTTTAGACTTAAAATCACCCACAATTTAAAATTAAACCAAATCCTTCCCCCAAAAGCATGTTACTGCCATTTTAGAAATTATTTCTATAAAAATAACCCTTTAAAGGTTGCAAATGAATATACACACATTAAACAAAAAAAAGTTCTTTTCTATAAGCTTTAATAAAAACAAAACATATATCAGTAACTAGTAACAGCAACAATAACCAGTGTCCCTGAAATAAAGAAAATGAGGGGAGAGGGAAGGAATAGATTGCAATGCTTAACTGGAGACAGCATGTTTCATATTATTTCCCAGTAACTCATCTAATTAAATCAAAAGAGAGAAAAACCTTCAAGTTTCTTACCCTTTCCCATCTGATCCAAAAGAACATGTCCACTTAGTTTTAGTTCCTCTAACTTCTGGCTTTTTTCAACTCTTTCTTTTTCAATCACCTATGAAGTGAACCCCAAAAGAATATAGCTTCAGAGAAGGCAATTTTCCTTGACTTTCCTCTGACCCTCTGTAACATGTATTTTCCCCACTACTACCCAAAACATATTCCAGTTTTTCTGGATAAAGCACCTTCTAAGATGCGTATTAGTTTTGTTTGTTCGGAAAACAAATGCAAAGGAGTTAGCTCTCACAAGTATCAGGCAAGCAAGAGACTAGTACAACACCACCAAGAACAAAATGTTGTTAAAAAGGTTAACAATACTGGTATGTGAAATCAGGTATTGGGACACCAGCTAAAACAAGTCACTTGTGATCAAAAATTGTAATTATTTAATATGAACCACTAGATAAAAGACCTTTTCAAAATAGTCCCTTCACCTCTATAGGTTGTACTGAGATTTCTAGAAGGGAATTTCAACAACCTGTTCCCTAGGAGAACTATAGCACATTAGTAATCCGCTCTCATAAGGTCTAGTGCTTCACTCTCCTGCAAAAAGAAAGGATGAGGGAAATCCTGTGTGACTACTGATTTTTAGAAGAAAAGTTCCTTCCTCAAGACATACATACTGCTGAATGTTCCTGTATGAGCCAATAGGTAGAATATATCCACAGAGCAAAGATTTGCTCCTTGGCCACAACTTCAATATCCTCTGTGATTACAACAAAGCATATCCAAACTAAAACCTTTCTGAAGCTAATGTTCAAGGTCATTATTCTGGTTTAGACTTCCTACAGTAAATTCAGAAAAAGCATGCATTTTTCTGCACAGCTGGGAAAAACAAACACTGTCCTATCCACTCAGAGTCTAATCATTTTGCAACAGTGCTGTTCATGGGAAACCAGTCTACTTTATAAAGGGCTACAAATATTCATAAAGATCTATAAAAAAAATTACTTGAGGGTTGTTTTGGTTTTTATTTTCAATAGCACTGGCATTGCAAACATTCCTACTGGCACTATTTTTCACTATAACGCTGAGGAAGAGTCTCATGGTAGATATTTTTTAAGCATTGTCTTTGATTTCAAAAGCAGGTTCAGGTTCTGCTAAAGCTCCAGAAAGCCTTTATTTACAAAGCATGCTCAAGGACCATAAAAGGCAAGAATACATTCGTGAAACAGAAGGAATAAAAGATAAAATGGCTATTTTGTGGCTCCTACAAGATCCTGTAAAATTATATATTCTATCTTGCAGGTCAGTGTTACTATACTAGAGTTATAACTATCAGTTTTTCTCCAAAATTAATAGAACAAACAACGTGTCCAAATATTATAACAGACTACTTTGTACCCTGGATGGTACAGTGTGCATCACAGCATGATTCAAGGGGTCTCTGAGCATCTCACTGGCCCATGTCTGCCAAAATTATAAAAGTGGTGTTAATCAAATTCATCTCCAACTGTGAAATCTGAAGCAGCAAAATATGCTGCTTAGTGGAAAACATACTAATCCTGAAGATAGACATTCATCAGAACTCCAAAGGAGACATAAGTAATATATGTTTTTAAAACTTCCTGTGGATTGTGAAATGCAGCACCAGCAAAAATTTGTGTCCAGTTGGTGAGGATTTCCGTGTATGCCCAGCTCTGAAACAATTCAACTGAAGAACTTAATCCCCACAAAGCACTCGCTTCAGCCCACACCTCCAGCTGACAGCCAGCTTAGAAACAAAATATACTATACACTGAAACACTGTCTCTCCATTTTACCTTTAACTTTTCTTTCATGTCTGAAGTCTCTCTCATCTTCTTGTACTCTTTGATGTCTGCGGCCTGAATAGCAGATTTTGATTTTGAAATCCAGTTCAGGAGCTCAGCACTTTTAGCATCAAACCTAGTTCAAAAGGTCAGACAATTTTGTCATTTTTCCCCATACAGCCACTCAGAAGCTTTAAAATTCAGCACATTATTCAATCCCAAAAGGGCAAGGCTGCATACAAGATTCATGTTTCAAATTACCACTTACAGGCAGTAGGACAGAGACAGACTTTCAAAAACCTGCCATAGTAAAAATAATGCCCATGGGTGTTAGCCTTTGGGAGCAAATTGAGAATGAATGGTGCAACTTATTTCTTAATTGTAATTGTAAACTACTACTATTTTTTTTTAATATTTCACTAAAGATGTCTGTCGATGTTGAGTATTTTGAAAATAATAAACTAAACCTTCAGAAGCAAGACAAATAAGAATTACAGTTCTAGAGTTCATAAAAGTCTGCAACACTAGTCTGAAGAAAAAGCTAGCAGCTTAAGTACTTGTGGCAGTGACAGCAGACAAATGCTTTTGAACGCTTAGCTGACTAAAGATTCTCCTTAGTTAGCTTAATTTAGATAGCTTAATATTTTTGGCTACAGTGGACCTATCTACACTAACATAACTTTCTTATGCCTAGGACCTCTATGCTACAACCCACCACCATCAAAACCAAAAATTAAACAAAAACCCTCAACTCCCAAACTTTCCAATACTGTACAGAACTTAACAGAAGGACAGATATACCATACAGACCACATGTCAGGTCATACTACAATTATACTACTTAACAGTGTAAATCCTAACATAGAATAACAGCCTACCAAAAAAATGCAGAAGTCACTGTTCAGCACTCAAATTTTTCACAGGGAAACCTGCAAAATTCCATTTACTGGTGATTTATTAGTTTCAATCTAAGTAACTGGAATCAGCCAAAAACATCAGAAAGTGTAACCTATTTTAACTGATGTTGTCCTTAATACAGTTTGAACTCCAGGAATAAAGATAACAGAACAAATCACTTCTGCTTTCAAAGTCAGAAACAGTTCCTATGAATTGTAAGGCACAGAGTGATGGTACAGATGAGCTGCTGACTGCTTTTCTGAGCCCCATTTCCCTTTGAAATGAAAGGAAGCTGCAGACTTTCTGTTGCTCTGAGAACAAGGCTCTACATAACATTCCCCTCCCATTCCCCAAGAACCATTCCCTAGAACCACAACTTCAGTATTCCTTACTTGCATAAGAGAATCAAAACCAAGACAAAAAGACACAAGTCTTCGTAGTATCTAGTAAACAGTGGAAAACACCAATGACAAACTTACTTTTTCTTTCCTTCACTTTCTCCTGAGATTTGCCTTTTCTTTGGGAGTGGTGGTGGGGGCAACTCCTGTCTGAATTGTTTAACCACTACCTCTTCCTTCAGTGATGTTGCTTCTGCAGCAGTCTTCTGTGGCATCCCTACACTTCCTACAGCTTGAGTTACCTATAAAAAAATAATTTAGCAAAAGGGGTTAAATGCCTTTTTAACACAAACGGAATTGCTTTTGCTTAGTTCCTTTTTTTCATCAATCATAAAAGCCCATTCATTCACTCTTACAAACGACCACACCTAGCTGTCATGAAGCACCTTTATCACAGAGATGTTACTCTCATTTTACAGATGGGAACCAAGCATTGAAATTCTACAGTTCAACTAGAATTTCATGCCATTCCAAGTGAACTAAAGAAAATCAACAAAATAAGAAAGAAAATAGATATAACTGCTTTGTTGACAGAAAGAACCAAGGTCTTTGGGTTTATTAACACACAATTCTATATTTTGTACTCATGCTATGTAAAACCAAGGCTAGATCTCAGAAAGAGCTGATACACAGTGAATTTAACCTAAAAACTCACTCAAGTCAATAGAAATGTTCCACACTCTTTAATGAGTTATAAAGTAAGTCTCATGGGAATCAACCTGTAAGTTGTAAGTATGTGCTTGATATTTATGGAGAGGGAAAAGATGAAGATAGGATTTGGCACTCTCTACTGCAAGAACAAATTAAAGCCACATGGCTGAAATAAACCTCCACTCAGACTACACAACTCATTCATTATACACAAAAAAGTTCATGAAACCATGAATTCACAGCCTTCATCATATTAACATTTAAGTATCATAAAAAAAGAGATATACGAGTCATAAAACTGTCAAACAAAATCCTCACAGTAGCCAACAGGAATTCTGTCTAAAAACATTAGCAAGCACTCAAAGTACCAAAATAAACATTTAGCAATCCAGCTTGATTATCATTGTTTTATATAAAACAAACAACTACACTATTTTCAACAGATGAGATATCATACTCACAGAGCATAAATGCTTGTATGACTCCCATTTATTTATCTATTCTGGGGTTTGAGTTTTGTCTGTTTTCTTTTAGTATCAGATTTAATCCGATCCCAGCACTCTTACAATGTTTAAAGGCATATGCATTGATTGATAATACATGGCAAGTCTGCTTTACTCATCAGAAAAATGAGGCTTAATCTGCGTGAGAGAGGAGTAATAGTACTAGTCAGGTTACCAACCTGGGGGGTTTTGAAGAGCAAAAAAAAGCAGACAGCTTCGTTAGCAGATAAAGTCAGCCCCATGTGAAAGAGCACTCACCTACCTCTCTAGCCTGATGCTAAAAACTCCCCTGGGCAGTTCTGCTGACAGTATCACTAAGATTTGCACACATACAGACATCTAAATAGCTAAGAAGTAATAAAGCTTTGTTAAGTACCTGGTTAGAGTAATCCTCTAGCTTCTGTACCAAACTGTCCCACCTCTGAGTGAGTTCTTCTTGATCCTCATCAATTTTACTGGATGCTCTGCCATTCCCAAGGATTTGGGCCACATCCTGACCTAGTTCATTCAGCTGGTCTAGTGTTTGCCGTTTCATACCCATGTCCTCTTTCAAAATCTGAAGTTAAAACAAAACATTAGAAGATGACATCAAGTATTTTGCCACTCCTTAGCTTTTAATTCCCTGGGGAAGGAAAGAATCTACTACCTGAGCCAGATCCATGATAGGTTACAAAACAGTTCCCTTGTGTAACAAAGCACTAGCAGACACACTTAAAAAGAGCACATCCCCGAAACAGCTCCCAGAGCAACCAGCACTATCTCTTCTCCTGAGTAACAGTTACACATCATTAGATTAGGCACAAGATCAAGCTGCAACAACGTTGGGGAAAAAAAAAAAACACCTACCACATGCAAACCACAAACCCACACTTTAGAAAACCCAGCTGGACTGCTGGCCAGCAATAAAATCCAAACCCTGTCAAAAACCCTGGATAGCCATTCCAAAGTTTGGCACACCAAGCTGGAATAGCCACAGAGTAAGTTGTACACGTTTTTTTAAATTCAAGCAAAAGAATCTGGCAAGAAAAGAATACTGGCCTGGCTTTCAAAGTATCATGTATTCACAGCTCCTGATGGGGTCAAACTGGTAATTTGCCATTCATTTAGTCTCTGAGATTTGACAGGATAGAGCAGGATAGCAATACTCACTGCTAGTTTTCGAACGTTCACACTCAGGTCTGTTTGATCTTTAAAGTTGCTTGTCTGGACCTTACTCAAAGCCTCCTCTTTCTCTGTTAACCAAGCTTTCAATAAGCACTGCACAAGAAAATATCAAGTTTGTCAAACAACTACCAGCAATTCCTTCTTTAAGATCTTTGCATTCAAAGCACAGTTCTGCCATATTTACATGCAGGAATATCAGTTGGCATTAAAAAAAACACTACATAAAAGGGGACAAAAAATATCAGACTAGAGAACTAAGTAATACTTGCCAGCAAAACAACTTCAACAAGGCCATTTCTCAGTATATCAAAGCACACACACACCAAAGTTATTTATAGTGACCAGATATCCAACACAAAGCTGATGTAGGACTTAGAAATTATAATTAAATGTATCAAAATTGTATGTATGCATTCTTTCATTCTCTATCCTTCTTCCTCTGTGATTAAAAACCAGCCACTCCAAATGTTTTCTCACAGGAGCTATACTACTGATAATTCAGAGCTCTTTCAGTCCAGGCAGTGGGTCAAAGACTTAGATATTAATTAGTCACCCCCTTGCTTACTGTACCTACTTCCAATAGCAAAAGAACTTCAGCAAATGCTATCTCATTAACTTCTGAAAGCTGGAATGGCTTCTCTGAATAGTACCAACTCAGGGATCTTGAGCAACTTCCATTTTTTTCCTAGGAAACCTGTGCTGGATCTCATTTCTCTTCAGTCGCACAGCACTCTTACGGAAACTCCAGCGATAACTGTCATCAGCTAGCAGGAAGGATTTTATACATTTTATATTAAGTTGCAACACATTGCTAGAATATCCAGCTCTCTATCAAGCTCAGCTGCAGTCACTGGCACACTGTTACTCTTCTGTGTTTAAAAAAATAAAATTTTACAGAAAGGCAGATCATTTTGTTATTTGAACAGCACACTTTACAACAACGCCTAGGCTCCCTGATCTAGTAGTGTATTTTTGGCATTGTCCTAGAACTAACTACAGCAACTTTGGGGCCAAAGGGTTAAGGCAGTTTACATTGCCAGCATAAACCAATACACAAAATGTACAGACAGCAAATACAATGGGTGCCGAAATGCCATAAGGCTGTGAGAAACAAAATTATAACACCACATGCTCTAGAAAAACCACACTGGCATCCCAGCCAACATATTTTATGGATAAAGGGAGCTTAAAAACCCTTAAACATATTCAAATAATTTCTGCTAAATCAGCAGCTAAAGATAATTCTCCCTAGAAAGCTGAAAGAATTATCACAGTGCTAAAAAATATCTGGCACTGATTTAAGAATTTGTTTCCTGAATGGTAGGAACTGTGCTGACTTGGCAATGTGGTTTCCAAAAATTTTCTAGGCAGCCACAAAAAGGCTGATGCATCACTGTTGCTCATGTCTTCATGTGGTTGGGCAAAGTGGAAAATTTTAGTACCTACATGTTTTCGTTACTTCCATGTTAAAAAAGTCATATTAAAGTTTTTAATTAGTTTCCAATTGTAATTTTTGGAGGCTATCTGACATTCTACATTAAAGATAATTTTTTCCACCTTTTCAGAGCAACATAATTAAGAAAACCTGACTGCAAAGCAACTCCAAGAGAAGATGACATTCTTAACATTGTAATAGTCGATGAGTGGTTACTTTACCCCAGACAAATATAAGGGCGGAAGTGACAGAAAAATATTCACATAGGGTCATCAAAACTTGAAGTCTGTACCTGTACATACAGAATGAGGATTTTTGAGGAATCCTTCTCTCTCAACTCAGAGACTTATCTTGCCCAAGAACTGCCAGAAAAATCCTAGCACACAATTTTCGGTACATACATACACACACATATGTATGCAAATACAAAACAGATACTTGGCATTGGATATGACATAATCTGAACTTTGGGTCCATATTAACAGCAACGTTGCATGAGCTGCAAATTCAGCCTATCAATATACCACAAAAAGAAACAGGAGGGGTCAGGAAGAACACGCATGCAACCCCAAAAAATGCAGATAAAACATCCGTGTCCAAGAAGCCAGGCTGTAACAGATAGCAACAGCTATATCAGCATTGTTCTACTTCTTTCAAATATCTAAAAAACCCACATGTGCTGCAGAGTTTAAACAATAGCTTACAGTGATAAATACTATCATCTTAAAAAAATAATAATTTCAGTAAAACCTTCAAAGGAAAAGCCATTAAATATTTTAACTTGAGACACCAAAACAAGCTCTAGGACTAAGCATGCAAACTGAACACATGCAGTTGTGTTATCATAATTTTTATGCCGTCAGTTAGTGTTTAGTGTATTTAATATAGACGTAAAATGTGTGATATAAAAGAAAAAAAACAACTCACCATAGTAACCTCTTCACAATTCAACTGTTTGCCTAAACTTAGCAAAACGAGACAAGCTGCGTGCTTCACTATATTGACCAAATGTTTTATGTTACTGATTTTGAAAACAGTATCTATTGATTAGTGGACTGCATGATCGTGTACATGTATTCATGTTGGAAGCACTTACACCTTAAGTAGTAAAATTTCTATAATTATCAAACCACCAAATACTTAGCAATGCACTGACATTTTGCTATCATTGATATTCCCACTTCTTGGCCATTTTGTAATCTACCTCGGAAATTATGTTTAAAAAAGTTAGAAACTTTTTTTACTTACTTCAGTAAATACTACTTTTTCACTGCAAAGCTACTCTCTTCTCAAGAAACATTGGGAATCCAAATGATAACACAAAATCTAGTTTTTTCAATGCTTTTTTTCCTCCAAAAGCTGTTCTTAGAGGCTTGAAGGTTTTTTTGTTTGGTTGTTTTTCCCTCCACAAATGAACCACTCTGGGTAACTGAAGGGCTACTAACCTGCTCTTCCAGTAGTTCCTGCCATAAAAGCTGAATTTCTTGCAACTTGACCCGTCGTTCCTCAGTCCAACGACAAACTGCTGTCCACCGCTCACCAAGCCTCTACAAAAGCAGCAAACACTCAAGAACATTCACAAGCCTCACAAGGAAACTCAAAAATTAGATATTCAAAAGCATAATTTCTACTTCATAGGAACCTCTTTCCACATCACAGATACCTCCTTGCTAGTAATTGCCACTGTTGTATAGCACAAAGCTGGAAGTTAAACCTTTCAAGAGCTTTCACCTACGGCCTTATCTCTGCTCTTGCTGAAATCAGTCAGCTATTTGATTGACTTCAAAAGGGGTGAAGAAAGCAGTATGAATTCCATTTCAATAAATTATGCTTCACACTCCCTATACTTCAGTTTACAGTCTAATGTCTCACAAAAAACAGGAAAATCCTTCACATGGTATTACCTGGGTAATTGTGCTCGTGTCTTCAAGTATCTTTCCCATCAGTTTTTAACTTCCTAATGAAAACTACTTATGTGAAATAAGAGTTGTACTATGCCTCTTCCCATTTTAAATAAACTGCTGAAAGGATATGCTAAAAAAGTGCCTGGGAATGCAAATGGTTTAACTCATGAGGAATTGAGCCTTAAAGTCAAAGTACTTTTGCAGGCTTCATCCTGAGCAAATTTAATAACTTTATGTTAATATTACTTCCGAAAAAAAATATTTTAAATTACTTTCTTAGCTAAATTGTCTTTGTTAATTTCTGTGTTTAACTATATCTAGAGGTTTTAAGTGCCTGCTACTACAGTTAAAAAAAGAGCTCTAACATTTTACCTGCAATTGTTCCTCCAAAATAGCTGTTGCGCTTTCCCCACTGCTTTCATCAACAATGACAACCATGTGTGTTAGGGAGTTTACTTTCACCTGTTCTGTTTCTAAGTCACTCTGTAGGATCTAGAAGAACAAATCAGAGGTTACCAACTTTGAATAATACATTTACTAGTCTGCTATTTTGGCCACAGTGGCTAACACAACTGCTGTGGCAAAGTACTTCAACAGTTAAGCACAGATTTTACCACTGGGAATCACTGCACAGTTTAAGCAAAAGTAAGCAAAACACCGATGGAAATGAACCCAAAACTGTTCTGTTAAAATGCTGGAAAACATGAAGGAGTCCTTTAAGCTGTATGCACTATACTTGACCAGAAGAATCACATGACGACAACATTTACTTTCTATATGTTTACTTTTACAGGTAAGAAAGCTTTAGAGTTTCTATAAAAAACTAGTATTGTTAACAAGCAAGTATCATGGGACATACCAAACAGGAAAAAAAACCAAACACTAAAAACATTAGGTTTTCAGTAGTTGACAATAAAATTCTCAAAAATATCAGCAATGCTATAATCAGTCATGATGTTCAAAAGACAAGAGTTGCAAACTGCAGAAAGCACCCAGTTCTGATCAGTTTGAAATAATTAAATATTTGTACAACTTCTAGAAGAACAGTTTCCATGGTTAAAGCCTAGCTACAAAATCTCTCTGTAAGACCAATATGCCTTTACAGTACTGTAAATATCTCTTTTCATCCCAGAATATCCTAAGCTATTCTTTGAACAACATACCTCAAACTCCCCAGACTTTGAAGACAGTAAAGAATGCAAGTGTGGGACATGAAACTACACAGAGTAAAAATACTCTGCAATTCCTGCCCTGTCCCTTGCTGGGGGAAAGGTCAAACCTCAGCACTGAGGTCAAACCTCAGCTGCAACCATGCCAAGTATCAAAAGACCATCTTTTTCCTTCAAAAAACCACTACAGGCTAGAAAAGCTGGGCTCTCATCTGGAAACGTAACTGATGGACAAACCACTTCCAAAGCACTGTGCACATCACAGAGTAGTGTCTATGCACCCCCTTAGGATGCAATCCCTGTAAAAGCAGGGACTGGAATCAGTGACTTGGGAGGCCTTTCCTCATAGTTTTAACTCCCACATTATTTTAATCTGCAAGTCTCATGCATGCTTTAGCAATGCCTGTCATTCATTAAAGGCAAGTTTGTCCACATTACATTTCATACTGTCCCTCACACCAACAATTTATCTGGAAAGGCTTCATTTCCTGCACAAAGTGAACTTCCCCTACAGGTTTCACTTCCTGCATGAAGCAAAGATAAGTTTCTGATGATAAGTCATCAGTGTCCAAGTGTTAGGAAAGCACTTCCAGAAACTTCCAATTCCTTTCTGTCCTATCATCATCCTTTTCCAAACATCAAATACAACCTCTCAGCACACAGTCATATACGTCTTCTACACAACCAGGTTTCTCAGCTAAGGAACCCACCAGCATACACGTCTTTCAGATACTTCTCCTGCACATATTAATTACTCTAAGGGACAAAAAGGTTTACCTTATGTTCTTCCAGCTGTTTTTGAAGGGATTCCAAATCTTCTGCTAAAAGCTGAGATTCCATCTTCCGAATGCGTTCTTCTGTGACTGTCAGCCAGTCGGACAACTGCTGCAACTGCTGCTTCTGGAGCTCCATCAGCATGTCATGCAGGCTACAGGGGGAAGCACAGGCAAGAGTTATTTCAGAGATAGTTTTGCCAAGGAAAGAGGCTAATTTCTAGTTCCTATAGGAAAGCAACAAGGCCTCTCATAAAACAGTTAGCTATCATCAAATAAAATTTTCATGATTAAGCTAAGGAACACAATAAAGTATACTTATTTCTTTCTCAACAAAACAAGTTAGTGAATTATGCAATTTATATGAGGGATTTTTTTCTCGCAATAGGGATTTGCTGCTAATAATGCCTCTCCTGAGAGTTGGAACAAAATGCAGTTTCTCCTTTGATGTGCAGCTCTTAGCTTGATAACCCACAGGCAGGAAAAAAATTCTAAGTGCCTTTTAGTTGCCTAAATACACATAGTTATCCAAGTCTGCTGTATTTATTTGAGGAACTTAAAACTACTGAAATGATATTAAAAACACATTTATGCAACTACTGCATGTTGACACCGTCTGGCACATCTACATAATATAACAGTTATATTCACTTCTTGTGTTTCGTTTTGGAAAGTATACAGAAGGTGAATTTAATGTCACAAACTCAAGAGTTAATTCTGAACAAAAAAAACTTACAAATGGATGCAAACCAACTCCTCTGAGATGCAGTAAGCACCAGAGGTTGGTCCTGCAGCTGTAGCAGAGCTTGTGACACACAACTCACCGGGACTGCCTGTCCATGCTCTCCACTCTGAGCTCCTCCCAGCGGGAGTTCAGCAGCAGCATCTGCTCCTGGATCTCAAACTCCTCTTCGGGTGACAGATTTCCCTGGGCTACCAGTTGGTTTCCAGCCTGCAGAACACTGCCCACACTGCTCTGATGGGCAGTCAGTTCCATCATAAAAGCCTGGAAAGAGCACAACTAGCCATGTCACTGTGATCTGTGAGCTACTACAGGAATTTATGAATTTGTAAATGTTCTACTGAATTGCAGTTACCATCAAAAACACCAGCATGGCAAATCTGTTCCTTTCTATGAGAGCAGATTCTCCATGAGCCCCAAAAATTCTCAAGCCAGTAAAATAGAACTAATTGAGGAAAGAAAACTGACCACCTCGAAGGAAAAGCTGTTTGTAGGAAGACAGCCTTTGAACACACACCAAGAAAATAAAACAGAAAACTACCTATGGCCAACAGAACATAAAACAAAACCTGAAACGTACTGTAGGAAAGTAAAAGAATCCTATGAGCTAATAACATGAAAAATCCACCTATTTACTATAAATCCAGAACACCTTCCTATGGTTCATGGCTTTAGAACTACAGCATAAGGAAAAAAAACTGTTCTTCATATGAATTTTAAATTCAATTGTATACAGTAAGCTGACACAGAAGAAAACTAAAACATCCAACCTAACACTTGAAACTTTTAGTCCCATTTGTTCACACTTAGAACCAAAACAAAACAATTTGGAATCAATACCAATTTGGAAGCAACAAGTTCCTGAAATAAACCATGCTTCTCATTACAGGCAGACCACTGATGTAAATTGACATGACTATCAATTTCAGCATTGGCCTCATTTAACAGCAAATGACATAAAGCTGACCAGGCTTTTTAGGAGTTGGCAGCAGAGATGCACAAATCAGCCTGGATCAGATTGTCTTTGTACTACAACCACCAATGAGCCAGTCACCAAATGTTGATTTAAAAAAACATAAATAAATTGAAGTTTCAAAGCATGTTCCACTAAGTTCTTCAAGAAAGATCTATTTCACCTTCAAGAAGCTATTATCTGTCAACAAAGAAATTTAAAAAAAAAAAAAAACAAACAAAAAAAAACCCACAACACCACACCCACTTAGAGGTGCTTTTAATCAAGAAAATGCAAGACAAAAGAAAAAGAATGTCAAGTTTTAGATTAGGACTAGGAAATTATGTTCTGTTGCTCACACACACACACACAAAACCAAGAAATTAATTTTCAAGAGAAGCTTACTTCATGGGTGGAAAATTGTTCTTTGACCTCCTCAACATCACCAGATATTTCCTCCTGTTCCCGAAATGCATCCTCAGCTGACAGCAACCATGTAAGTACTTCTTCCAGAGCAACTTGGTAGCTATCCAAGTCCATATCCATCTCTGTCACCGTACTGGGAGTCTCTGCTCTAGAACTGCCCTGCTCCCCTTCAAGTGCTACAGACTAGGCGACCAAGAGAAAAGTGATCTTAGAAGTGCACAGAAGAAGCGCTCCCAAATAATACTAAACACAGAACAACAAAGACCCCTTTTAATTTTTTAATATAATGTTAAAAGTAATAATTTGGTTCATTTTTAATAAGGGACACAGTTGTTAGTAATGAACTTTCATTTCAAAATGAAGAATCTGGATAGAAAAAACAACTTTAATCTTCGTCATTTAACAGTGGATCTTACACCAAACCAAAGACCCATCACTATCAACAAGTCCTGTGGCAAATTCAGTTAAATATTTTGGGCCACCCTCTCCAGCTTGCCAAGACAAACAAGAAAGAGAAGCAGAAGAAAGAAGCATAACACAGCAGTAACTTTATACCTCAATATACAAGGTTTTGTCCTTGAATTAGAAAAGAAGAAAAAGAAAGACAGAATGATTAAAGTCAATCACAAAGAAGATGCTATGATTTTTCAGATTTTCCCAACTGTGTTGCACAAGATAGAAGGCCTGTTCCAGAGGTAACAAACAAACAAACATAAAGATCAGCTAAAATTACAACTCAAGAAAAGCCAGGCAGATTTGATGACAAACACACCTGCTGCACGTTGAACTCTCCGTCCTCACATTCCTGCTTGTATCTTCTTGGAAGGGTCTCCACCTCCCAAATGTCTTCCATAGTGACTTGCTTAGGAAGGACCTCAAACAAAGAGGTTAAATACATAATAATGGACTTTTTGTCTGGAAGCTGTACAGCAACATCTGCACCAGAAAGATAAAATATGGGGAAAAATAAATGAAGAAGCTGCTTTTCTAAATCATTACTCAGAATACAGTCACAACTTTACATATAGTGTAAATAATAGGTTCTCCTGTGAAGTAGCTTCAGTAAGCTTTAAGTTAAGATGTAAGGTTTGACATAAGTTGAAAGCAGTATTGAGAAAAACTTTAAATATATTTTCTGCACTTGGAAGTGAATTCACATTGAAAGGCATGACATTTTTGAAGTAAGAGCGCAAACCTTAAGTTGCTAAGGAATTTCCCCCTCTTTAGGGGAAATTATTCTGGAGCATCTCCCAAGCAGAAGTGCATTTCAGGGACAGTATCCCACATAAATATTTCCACTTTGGCTCTATCTCCACTCCCAGCACTGGTCAGTTCATTGTCTTACTTTTCATATGAAAGAGTTTCACTAACTCAGGTTCACTTATTTCTCAGTTTATGAGTGCTACCCATTCAGTTAACACTTTAATAAGGTGGTGCTTGAACCCATAAAGTTTGAGAGCTTGTCTTACACAATGAATTATTCGAGGCTCACTTCGCAGCAGAGCAACAGCTCAGGATTTTTAAAAGGTGCCATAAAAGTATCCTGGTAAGCATTCCTACACAGTAAGTACTCACAGCACTGGCAGCTGATGCTGCTCAGTGTATAAATAAAGAACAAAAGATCATGACGTCTTCAGCAATCCAATTCTACATAATGCTCTACTGCATCTGAAAAACAGACCTTTGCTGTAGGACTCGCATCTAAAATAAAACAAAGCCAGGCTACCAACTTCACCTTCTGTATAGTGTCTTTGCATGGTACATCAATCTGAATCTTCAAATTCAGAAAGCTCAAGTATACACATGCACAGACATGCCTTAGCCTACAAATTATATTCTTTTAAAACCAGGCTTAAGGGCTTGAAACAAAGTATCATGGCACAAAACTGCTGGAATTTATATTCACAGTATATGTCAATAGAAGAAATTTCTTTCATGACAGCTCAAAAAAGTTTCTAGTCAAGTAAATTAACTTTATCCCACCTTCAGGATCCAACAGTTTCTCAATTCCCAAGTGGTTCTTGGCTATGCTGAACGCATGTTCCAGTCTCTCAACTGGGGACATCTTTATAACTTTATCCCAGCTGAAAAGCTCAGGTCTAAAGGTAAAGAAAAAACAGGAAAGAAAGCAGTAAATTTTATCTGAAGAAAAAATTCCATTCCATGCAGAATATGAAGGTAACTACCTAAGTAATATAATCACAGTATCACAGTATGTCAGGGGTTGGAAGGGACCTAGAAAGATCATCTAGTCCAACCCCCCTGCCAGAGCAGGATCACCTAGACCAGGTCACACAGAAATGTGTCCAGGCAGCTCTTAAATGTCTCCAGAGAAGGAGACTCCACAACCCTCCTGGGCAGCCTGTTAATCATACACATACATACAAAATACAAACATAAAACATATACACAAATGCATAAAAACAAATATGTGCTTTCTTTTTATTAGTGAGAATCTGGCAACCACAAGTCAATGAACTGACTGCATGTCTCCAGTAACATATATCTTCTACATATTCTATACATATACTCATTGACTACAAGATAAAATTAAATACTACTAACAGGAAAATAAATTCCGTGTTTAAAATTTATTCCAGAACCAGCTTCCTTCAACTGTTTATTTCATAGCATTTCTGTTACAACATGCTTTCTGTGTCAGGCTCTGCTGAGTACTCAAGAGTCCCAAGTCCACAGATTTGGACTCTGTTCCTAGAGAGTCTCATTCCAAATTTGTGATACGGCTCAGTGACTACTTCAGACCATCACAGCCAGAGGCAGTAGCAGTTCCCACCCCTACTCACTAACCATGCCAAAGGGTCACAATCCCCATTAAAAGAGCCTACAAAGAAAACACCCTATCATAGGTGCTCATGAGAGTTACGATGCAAATCAGACCAAAATGCTGATCAATTTACAGCACCAGCAGCCTTCATCTCACATTAGTATTAACCAAACCAAATCTCCAGTCCAGCTGCACATCTAATATATAAATCAGCAGATTTCAAGGGGAAAGAGCAGAGCACAGGGCCCCCTCCTAGTGGCACCTACACCAACAGTGCATGATCAGCCTAGTGCTGCAACACCAGGTTTTAAGGCTACAGAACTATAATAATACTTTCCATTTCACTGTAACAGTGGATTCTCATTAAAGCACTGCTATTGATTCTATGTTTTATGGAACTAAGGGAGGAAGAAATGGGCTTGCTGTTAATTCTTTTAATATTTAATTCAGCTGTAAATTGTCCTGAGAGTATCCTTTTAACATCTGTTGAGTCATTACACTTTGTGAAACAGGAAAGCCACAAGCCAGCAGGGTCTGAGAAGCAAAAAGCTAGAGGTGAGTGGGAAACAGAGATATGCAAAGATCCTACAAAAAGCTAGTGAAATACTCTACCCTCCACTCAAGAAGCAATAAGGATAACCATACAGATTCACATAAAGCTTTAGCAGAGACTCCTACCTTGAAAAACACGTTGCAGTAAGTGTACTGTATATGCACTACTTGCACTTTGCCTCGATAACACAGATTTTAATAAAATGCAGTGTAGGTATTTACCTATGAACAAGAAAACTGTACCAGAGAGCAGAATTCAATTCAAAGAGGAATTAAGCTAATATTAGGAAATGAAACAGACCAGCATAGTAAAATGTTTAATATCCTACTACCTCATGTAATTTTATTAGTACTCCAAGTGCTACAAGGTTGCAAAACATGATAGCCAGAGGTAACACTGCAAACAATTGTTGATAGATACATAAAAAACCAAGCATGATGCACAAAAATTCTCCTATATTAAGGGCCATATTAAGATAAATTTAAAAAGTAATACTGAAAATGTCCCTTTGGCAAGGAAGCACTGCTGTCTGAGTAAGCTAAAAGTTTCATTGCCCTACCACTTCTGCAACCTGCCCCCATTCCCTTGTCCTTGGAAAGCACCTTCTAAAGCTGTTTCTTTTAAAACCAACCTAAATTTAAACCCAGCTTAAGATTTCTCAGAAGTGTGGGGCAAATGATGCTTCCCTGGCTTTATGAGTGGTGCCCAGCAACGGCAAAGCTGAATTCTGATGCTCTGGCAGCTGCCAGGCTCACAGAAAGAGGGAATAAATGGCTTAGAGATCAGCAGAGCCAAGTAACATAAATTCTAGGAAGCTGGAGGAAAACACGCTTACTCAGTTAAAGATTTCAGGAGGCGCTTTTACTAAACAGTGCTGTCAAAAGGGTAGAGCTCACAGAAATCAGATCCTGCAAAGCCCAAGCACTTGGTCACAACATATGAGGTCAACAAACAGCCTCAAGCCAATTCTGCTGCCTGTCTCCTGCTTCCCTCAGGTCACCTAGTTCTCACTTGTGTCTAAAGCTAGCACTATCTCCATCACAAAGCTTCACACATTCAGCAGCACAGCTACACTACTACAAGCAATTACAGAATCACAGAATTACTAAGATTGGAAGATCATCAAGTCCAACCATACCTATCACTAAAAAGCCACTAAATCATGTCACTAAGTACCTCCAGGTGACTCCACCACCTCACTGGGCAGCCTGGGCCAATGCCTAACAACCCTTTCAGTGAAGAAATTTTTCCTAACATCCAATCTAAACCTCCCCTGGTGCAACCTGAGGCCATTTCCTCTTGTCCTCTCACTGTTAACCCTGGAGAAGAGACCTACCCCCATCTCACTCCAACCTCCTTGCATGTAGTTGTAGAGAGCGATAAGGTCTCCCCTGAGCCTCTTCTTCTCCAGACTAAACAACCCCAGTTCCCTTAGCTGCTACTCGTAAGACTTATTCTCCAATTGATTGGTATGAAAACCATCAGTACATGTCACATCATCCAGAGGAGGGACTTGGTAATACTACTGATAAAGTTCAGAGAGACCTTTGCTAGTATTGCTCTGCTTTTGCAGAGCGGTCTTCCCAAACTTTCAGGAGTTTAGTGTGGTGCAGGTGCTCCCCACACATCCATTTAGGCTGAACACAAGTCAGCTCAGGTCTCCGAGGCACATAGGTATGTCAGAGCAGACCCATCCTGAAGCTAGCGAGCCTGTTACACACCTTGTTATTTTGGTCAACATAGGCCAAATGGGCACTTCAGAGCAGAGAACTGCAGGCTCCAAGTGAGCATATGCTTTTGCAAACACTGTGTATCTAATGGGTATAAATATTCTGAGTGTTTGCAAAGCGTTTGTCATGCCAGATACCTGGTGGCTGGAAGATCTGGTTAAATTCTAGAAATTGGCATACTATTACCATGTCTGAACAGTTATTTATGGTTAAGAACAGCCAGCCCTTGCAAAGCAATGACCTGAATTAATTCAAGGTATGCTTGCCCAGAAGTAGATCTCAAAGAAAAAATAGGGAAAAAAAATAAAAAAGAATGGTATGTAAGTTTTACAGGAGTCTGTAATGATGATTTCTTTAAAATAACTAAGACTATTTAAAAAAAACAGAAAGAACACAAAAGATCTGTGCAAAGAAACCTTAACACTCCTTAGAAAGTATAATGAACAAACTAATGAATACTCTACAGATACCTTAAGTGTCCTATTACCCTTTGATTCTCATGCTCAGCAGTTCTCCTGAAAGAACTGCATACATTGTCTTTCAAGCAAGATATATTCAAAAAACAAAGAAAAGCTACAGAGTCTGCCTTTCTTATTCCTTTGTTTGGTAGCTGTGTCTTCCTAATAAGGCAAACTCCAACTGAAGAAATATGTTTCCCTTTGCAGGGAAGGGAGGGCAGGAGGAAGAAAGCGGTCACACACACACACCACACCCTGCAGAGACCCATTCAACATATTTGCTGTATAATGCATACTAGATGTAATATAAATCCACTTCAATTAGCAAATGTGCATGCATGTGCAGGAGCTGAGAGTTACACGGCTACCTTGGCTCCATCCTTTGCAAGCCTCTGTTGATATCCCTCCACTGTTATTGTTACCACAACAGACAAAAAAATAAAATCCACACACTACCACAAAAAAAAAAAAAAAACCAAACAAAAAATGAATTACCAAAATAGTCCAGAATGTTTCAAATGCTCAAGCATGACAACATGGGGAAAAAAGCTGGTTACTTCACTAGGTCTAAGGCAAACTATTTGCTACTTACTTGTGTCTGTGGATGACAGCATTAAAGGCGAGTCCATCTGCCCAGCTTGTGGTGAAGTTCAGAACATTGACCTGACTGTAAGGTCTTGTGGACTGCCGAACCCAGCTCAGCAGGATCTTCTCACTGTTGGTCTGCTGCAAATCTGACATGATGTTCTTCATTACATCCTTCACCTGCAAGACAGCACCAAATACACTTTACAGCCATATGTTCTCCACTTTTCCTGCTTGCAAAACCTTTGAACCAAGTTATTTCACAAATCATGAAAGAGTCTTTCACCTGAAAAGCTATGAATCAAACTCTAAGTCCTCACATGAAATTTAGGAATAGGAGTCCTCAGGCCATCTTTGCACTCTATTGATTACAAGAACCAGTAATGCTTCAAGTAATATGGCCACCATAGTAAAGGATAATTAAAAAAGATTTTACAAATACATTAATAACACTCCATCCTTTACTGGATGCAGTGGGGAACATGGTCTCCAAGGATGGGGAAATGGCTGAGGTACTCAATGCTTTCTTTGCCTTAGTCTTTAATAGTCAGATCAGTTATCCTCAAGGTACTCAGCCCCAGGAGCTGGAAGACAGGAATGGGGAGCAGTGTGAAGATCCAATAATCAAGAAGTAGTTGGTGACCTGCTACTCCAATTAGATAATATCAAGTTCATGGGGCGGGATAGGATCCACTTCAGGATACTGAGGAAGATGGCAGAGGTGCTCACCAAGCCACTCTGTATAATTTATCAGCAGTCCTGGTTAAACAGAGAGGTTCCAGATGACTGGAGATTGCCACTGTGACACCCATCAACAAGAAGTGTCAGAAGGAGGATCGGGGGAACTACAGGCCTGTCAGCCTGACCTTGGTACCAAGGAAGGTTATAGAGCAGATTATTTTGAAGGCAATCAAGGAATCAGGCCCAGCCAGCATGGGTTCATAAGAGGCAGGTCTTGCTTGAGTAACTTTATCTCCTTCTGTGATGAGGTGAACCAGCTAGTGGACAAGGGGAAGGCTGTAGATGTTATTTACTGAGATTTTAGTAAAGCATTTGACACTGTCTCCCACCATATTCTCCTGGAGAAGCTGGCATCACATGGTTTAGACAGGTTTACTCTTTACTGGGCAAGGAACTGGCTGGAGGACCAAGCTCAGAGAGTAGTGGTGAATGGAGTTCAGTGCAGTTGGCAGCAGGTCACAAGTGGTGTTCCCCAGGGCTCAGTGCTGGGGCCAGCTCTGTTCAGTATCAATGATCTCAATAAGTTTGCATACAATGCCAAGATAGGAGGAAGTGTTGATCTGCTTGAGGGCAGGGAGGCTCTGCAGAGGGACCTGGATAGGCTGGATCAGTGGGCTGAGACCAATTGGATGAGCTTCAACAGGACCAAATGCTGAGTCCCACACTTTGGATCACAATAATCCCATGCAATGTTATAGGCTTGGAGAAGAGTGACTGGATTGCTGCTTANTGGACACAATAACCCCATGCAATGTTATAGGCCTGGGGAAGAGTGACTGGATTGCTGCTTAGCAAAGAAGGACCTGGGGGTGCTGGTTGATAGACAACTGAACATGAGCTAGCAGTGTGCCCAGATAGCTAAGGCGGTCAACAGCATCCTGGCTTGTATCAAAAACAGCATGGCCAGCAGGACCAGAGAAGTGATCATCCCCCTGTACTCAGCACTAGTGAGGCCACACCTCAAATACTGTGTTCAGTTTTAGGCCCCTCAGTACAAGAAAAATAGATGCATTACAACATGTCCAGAGAAGGGCAACAAGGCTAGTGAGGGGTCGGCAGAATAAGTCTTAAAAGCAGCAGCTGAAGGAACTGGGGTTGTTTAGTCTGGAGAAGAGGCTCCAGGGAGACCTTATCACTCTCTACAACTACATGAAAGGAGGCTGGAGTGAGACGGAGGGGTAGGTCTCTTCTCCAGGGTTAACAGTGAGAGGACAAGAGGAAATGGCCTCAGGTTGCACCAGGGGAGGTTTAGATTGGATGTTAGGAAAAACTTCTTCACTGAAAGGGTTGTTAGGCATTGGAACAGGCCACCCAGGGAGGTGGTGGAGTCATCATCTCTCGAGGTGTTTAAAAAACATATAGATGAGGTACTTAGCGACATGGTTTAGTGGCTTGTTAGCGATAGGTATGGTTGGACTTGATGAACTTAGAGGTCTCTTCCAACCTAAATGATTCTGTGAAATGATGACACATTACTCTTACATTACAATCCTCTTCCTCTCCTTAGCACTACCTACACAAAGCAAGGGGTATAAAATATTTCTCACTACCTGGTGCTGTGGTTTCACCAATACGTAAACCCTAAAAATACAGCTTGTATCTCCTCAGACAACAAAAGTAGTTTGCTGTTTGGGTACTATGCATAAGTATCTCTCAAAGTTCTTCCAAGTGAATTCAATGATCCTTACATGGATAAACCAGGAGCAATTCAACCTGTTAGACTGAAAGACAAACCTACAGAGCAGCATATAAGATGTGAGCCCAACACAGCTAGGGAAGTGAAAAGCCACCTGCCAACAGAAATGCATAAAAGCCTTTAGGAAGGAATATAAACATAATGCTTCAGCCTGAAAAGCCTCTCTCAACACCAGCAGGAACTAAACAGAGAAGCTGAGTACAACTGAGCACATCTGAGAATACCTATCATGGGAGGCAGTCAATAAGACTGGTATCAGAAATCAAACACTGGCCTGCCTTTATTTACCAGCCCAAAACACAAGCAGTATTTTCTACCACCAAAGCCCTGGAAAGGTTTGTGAGAATCCCAGCAGATCAATGCACAAAATTCCTGGAAATGAAGAGATTTTGCAGCAGCCTCTCACCTGCCAGTGCAAGATAATGCTCCACAGCAGCCCCAGCGTCAGCTTGTGATTTCCATCAACGATGTCAGTTCCTCCAATGTTCACCAGCTCTACCTGGAGAGGTCAGATCAACTCTATGTTAAAGCACTGTTATCACAGTTTCATGTCACAATCCCACTCCATATTCCCAGCTGTCCAGCCACATATTATCAAATTCTCTGAAATAAAGAAGTAGTTAGAAAGAGGCAACTCCTTAATTAATGTGACAAAAGAGGGCAGCCAAGACACTCCACTGGAGTATTTTATCCTCTCGTTTACTAAACAGATGCATACCAGTAGTCAAAACTGAGCAACAGAAATGCAAACATGAAGGATTTAACATTAAAACAAAACAAAAAGTTAAGCAGTCCTGCTCCTAGACACACTCAGAGATACTACAGAACCATGAAAACTCTGTAATTAAGAGCAGGTTTGTCCTTTGCACAAACCAGTATCCAAATAGGATAAGTCTATACAAAAAGACAAAAAGCTCAAGGGAAAAAAACCAAAATTTTCAAGTTTCCTACAGGACTCCACATAGGCTTGGTGACACTCTAATTGAGATAACCAAAAGATAAAACCATAGAAAGAGACAAGTAGATTACTTCAGGAAGTAAGAGGGCAGGAGAGGCTATGCACTGCTGTATCAAGTCTTCAGCCCTCAAAAGCTGCAGTTTAGAGCACACTAATCACTCAGTGCTACTTTAGAGTCTGAAGTGAACTGGGGCATCAAGTCTCCATTCAATGCAGAGAAAGCAGCACTAACTCTGAACCACCTTTTGGAAGGAATCAAGAGCAAGCCCATTGCCTTAGTCACCATCATGCCTATGGATATTAGGCCAGGAACAACTGCCTAAGGCACATGAGGCAGATACCTCCCTGCGCGTATATGTACACATACAGAAGATTCTGCAACACAATCCCACACAGGGCAGATCATGGGGCTTCATTCTTGTAAATAACCTAAGCCAAGAGCATCCTCCAGCCCCAGAGGCAAGTAGCACAGTGTATTTCACCTCCATGGTAGAGCTTTTTTCTTCCTTTCTCACTTCTGCTCCAAAACAAAGTAGTGTTATCCACAATGCCTCTCAGAAACATCTCCCAGCTTACACTAATCCCAAAAATTTTATCTAAGCATTTCCTGGGATCAGAACTGGTCATAGATAAAACAACTGCACCAAAAAGCTGACTAGCAATTAAACAACGTGAACAATCCCAGAACAGTAACCAAGCCCATGATGTGACTTTCAGTGGATGTAGCCTAGAATAACAGAATAGGCAACAACAAAGTTTCATTTTGTTTTTAAAAGGATATGGCCAATATATAAGAATAAAGCAGTATTCCATCAGTATTCTTCCTCTTATCACACAATCACAAATATCTTCAATTCTGCAAAATGTACTTGCAATCTCACTGCTTTCAGATATAATCTTGACAACTTTTCATTCCTCATAGGTCTCTTGGTTAGCAGAATCAAAATCAGAACTGTTGCAAAATTTAACATGGAATCACAGATTACACTTCAAAGTACTAAGGAAGCCTGTGGATTTGGGCATTATCCTCTCCCAGTTTTTACAGCAGCTGGAACAGAGTCTCACTGCAATACTCTCTGCAAATAATGGGCCTGTAAATTAAACAGGCAAAAACAGACCAAAAGAATCACCAGGCCAGATCACTAAACAACTTGGTAGAAAGCATTCTAGAACATAAGTAGCAGAAAACAAGACTAAAAATTAAGGGCATAAAAATAAGATAAATTACACAGCAAGAGCTTTTTTCACCTGTAGGTGAAGAGAAACATTCCTAAGAATTATTAACAAACCCAACATTTTTTAATCACACTGCAATAATAATGCATTACTCTTGCTACCTATACCATACATTAAAAAAATACTCCACATGCCCATTTTTGTATTTTAATGATTTTGAACTAAACCAATGTTTTGCAGGATGCACCCACCAGTCTACAAAAATGGTGAATGGACTGCTAAGACAAAAAGATAACCACTAAAATGCAAAGTTGACAGCAGACAGTCAATACTACTGAGTAGATCAATAATGGCTATATGGAATGATTTTTTTTTCTTTTTTTTAAATCTTGGTCCACAAATCAAAGAAGTTGAAATTCATTGCATAGCATCACACTACTCAGATGGCCAAAATTCACAACAGGATCACTTGAATCTTCTTGAATCTTCACATCTTAGGCTTGTCTGATCCTTGCAATACATAGTCAAATGCTTTTATAAATTATCTCACAAGTTATGAATATCTTATAGCCCACAAACTCTTAAGTAAGAGATCACAACTGCTTCTCAGTGTATGGCTTTTCCCTTCATCTTAACACACATACACTTTCTAACGTTAAACAGCAGGTATAAATCAGGTATGTGACATTAACCTTCAGATAACTAACACCATCTCTTTCCTTTCAGAAAATCAGATCATGCCAGCTTAAGGAACAGTTCATTAATTATTGTAATTCAATATTATTTCATTTATTATATTCGTATTTCAATCTGGAAAGACTCATTACTTATCCTTAGGAAAAAATTAACCAATATTTACAGTACATAAAGGAAAAAACCCCACCAACCACTAACTTTGGCTACTTCCTAGAAATATGACACGTGTGCACCAACACAAAGGAGGGGGGAATTGTGGCATCATACAAGCAATGTTCGTATCCTTCAATCAGCAGTTTGCATAAACATGTCAGTGCCTTTTTGCATTAGATGTTTTTTATTGCCAGAATGTTCTCAGTAAGTTACTTTAGTGCCCTAACACCCACAAATAGAAATGCTAACTACAGAGAGTATACCTGTCTGGAATTGTTCTTCAGAGGGAAAATAAAATCACTTTACTGAAGCACTATTGGCTTCCAGGCAGTAAAAACGGAAACAAACAATTAACATTCTCATTTTTCTTACAGAACGATTGAGGGTTTTTTGTTTGTTCTGATGATGATTTACCACAGCTCCAAATTAGAAATAGTCAGTATAAAACTGACACAGAGGTGACAAATGTCAATGGAAAGTTCCTCCTAGATTTTAAGAGCAGGAGATGAAGAAACAGAGACACAAAAATCATACCCTTACAGATTTTTGCACAAGTTACATCTTCACTGGAAATCAGCTCTTTGCCCTGCAGGTTCATGAGTTACGCATAGCAGAGTTTTAAATCAGCTTTGATTTTGGAGTTGAATGCATCAACAAAACACAGCTTAGTTAATACCACTTTTAAATTAGCATTTTAAGATTTCACAAAACTGCCAAACAATGAAATTCTACAGCTTACCCATTCACATGAGAACAGCTTACCCATTCACGGAATTCTCATTTTTGGTACCAAAAAAATTTTATCCTCTGCATTTTTAACTTATTTACACACAGGAATAAAATAAATAATCTATTAAGAAGTTGTGGAAAAAAACGTGCTCACATTATTCTGATGCAAGACTTGCAGTACTCGATTGACATTATTTAAGGCGTGTACTCGTGTGGAACCTCGTTCTTTGGGCTGAAAAGAAAAAGATACAATCTGTTCACATCAGAACTAACTTGACAGATATAATAAAAATGGTAGAGCAAACAACAGAAAATTTGTCTTGATTTTCTCCAGATTTCTTTTTAAAATAGAAACAAAAACCAAACAAGCTCATCTACAACAATTTCAAAATAAACATCAAAGTGAAAACTGGTCAGAACAATATTCCTCAATTTGAGGCACAGGACATGCCTTGGATTCAAAATGGGTTTCAGTTCATCTTTGATATGTCCAGAATTATTATTCACCGCATCTGCAGAATTATAAACTGGCAATACAACAGCAAAGTGGGAGTTCCTGGGGAAAATCTGAAGGTTTTGAATGTTTGCCAGAGTAGTTGAAGTTTTTTTGGCTCCCAAGAGGGAACAAGCAGCAATTAGTTTTTCCTGGCACTGAAAGGCTGCTAAACCTTTGCATACTAGGAAGAAGTTATGCTTTCTGACTTTCCCTTCGTTTTAGTATCAGGGAGGAAGGGACAGATGAGACATGGGGACACCACCACAGTACAACTCTTGACAATACTTGCCACTCCATTTGCTTTTAATCACTGCAATTTTAACTCCTGCGATAGAACATGATTGTACTACAAGAGCATGGAGCTCTTTTGTTGAACTTGGAACAAAGTAATCAAAAAATTAGAAACTAAAAAAATGCTTGTATTGTCTTCAACACACTTCAGATCACAAATCATCAGAAGTACTAGTGAAATGTATCTGTTTAAAAAACAGAGCAAGCTTGTAAAGTGGAATTACAAATGGCTGAAGGTTCCCCCCATAAGGTCAATAAACAACTCTGAGATTTATAATAAGAAGTGAAATAAAGAACTTAATCCCAAGGAATGGCACAGATTTCACCATGCCTCATGTATCTTTCTGAAGAGGCACCAATGTTAGCAGGGGGAGAGTTTTCAGTCTCCCATACACTTTCTCAAAAAAGATCGAGTATTTTTTTTCCCTCTCCCATCAATATAATAGATTTTTTCCAATGGACATGTAGATTTCTATGTTGTCTACTAGCTGTTATTTTTCTTCCTTTTTTTAAAGGATCTCTCATAAGCTTATTTGAAAAAGTTCACAGATAACCAGCTAAAGGCTGCTCTTCCAGATAATCCAGAAGCAGACCCTTCAAAGATCTTTGTTAATGATATACATTATGTGAGTAACACCACTAGCTTTATACACTTTGCTAAACAATGTGTTAACATTCAAGAAAGGGTTACACAGCTAACTTCAGCATGACCCTATATCCCATGAGTGGAGTTCATGGGAATTTCACTGGAACCTCAGACAGCAACTACATTTTATAAGGAAAACAGGTTTTTAAATAAATTAAAATCAAAAATCACATGCCAGAAATTCCATTCCATGTGTTTTGAATTTTTTAATAAATGGAAATATGACTTATATACATTCTTCTTACCAGAGGTTTCCCTGTCAGACCCTCCAGGAGGTCCAAAAGCTTTCTTCCATCTTTCAGATCTGTGAACATGTCCTTAACTGGGGGCTTCCCACTCTGCAGAAAAAAAACAAAAGGAGTACTAAAAGTACTGTTTCAGTAAATAAGAAAAAGTGTCTTTCTCAGGGAGATTTCTCTTTCACTTTATTACTTAGTGCTATACATAGTAAGTAGAAGCTAGGGCAGCTGACAGTGATCAGGAAGGCATCCTCCCCTTCTTCAGCATTTTATTTTCCTCCCCATCTCTATGGCTCTGTGCATCAGCAGCCTAGTACTGAGAAACTGAATAAGCACATCCTGGCTCATGTTAGGGTAGATGTATTAACATGCAAAGATAGCGAAGAACAAAACTTGCCAAGTTTGAGGGTTTATTTGAGAGTGAATGCTTTTTGTCTGTCTGCATCTAACAGAAGAAGAAACTGGGGCTTTTCAGAAAGAAGCTATGAGGACAATTTCTCTCAGATTGAAAATAAAAGCAAGCGAAAAAGGACTTGGAATTGAGCTCTGTGTAAGGAGATGACATTCTTCTACACAGATCAGTAGATCAAAAGGTGTAATATATATTGAAACAAATTAATCATTTTCTCTACCCTGGAAAAAAGTAGAATTGAAATTAAGAGCTATTCTAAATTATATATTTCTAATATTCATTTTCTTTGAAGGTGGAGGAACCCTGCACAGAAATGATGGTACATGACAGTTGAAGGATGTTAACCTTCCCCACATCCCCTTTTATTTCTTGTTGGACCGTAAATGTGGGAAAGCGTTACAGGGCAGATGGAGAAGACACAAGCAGTCAGTATCTACATAGGTGCATTTGCTTTGTAATATTCATCTGCTGACTGCCAGGAGATTAATTAAGCTCCTGGTTTCAGCATCCCTTTTAAGTGCCAATTTAAGAAGCAAAATATTTTCTAAAAAGTACATAAAACTCTAATACTGCCTTTTTCTATCACCTTGGGCTTGTAACACCGCTCTTCTGAAAGAAGAGCTGCTGTCAAAGGCCCATCTTACATGACATGAATTAGCTGACTCAGATCTCCTCTACCTTCACTGTTCTCCTCCTGCTCTGACAGCTGCTAGTAATTGCCAAATGCTGGGTAAGAAATTAGAAAGAGCTAAACTGCCCACCAACGCCCATTTTCTCATCAATATCTGTTTTTCCTAAAAAATCATAGTTTTTCTTAAAGGTCTACTTTAATTAGAATTGATACTACTAAAACTCTTCACAAGAAAGAGTTGAATAGCTGTAGAGTCATATTTTAATCACCTATACAGAAACACACCTAACTGTAACTCACAGTATCACCCCACTAAACAGCAGCAAGAATAACTATATAACTAAAGGCACTTCTTAAACTACTCAGAAGCTAGCCCCAGTGTTTGATACTAAATTAGTTTTGCAATGAGTTTTTCTTACAAAATTATTCTCCATTTACTCTCAAGTCATGCTTGAAAAGATGAAGATATACACGTCGACACATAGTTAGGAAATGGGTATAGAAAGCTTCATAGCTGTCAGAACAACAGCAAATAGATACATTTGTGAAATTTTACATATATGTGGGTGTGTGTGCATTTTATAACGTTCTACTGTTACATATTGCCACTTCCTAAGCTCAACTAGACCCTCTCTAGCACAGCAAGGAACAAGGCTCTTCTAGTATACGCAGTTTTCAGAGATGATTCAGATGTTTCACTGTTACAGGGCAACTTAACTAAACCTTTAAAGCATGCTGGAGCAGAACAACAGGAATAACTAAAAGTAGATGCAAGAGAGTTTCTTGTACAGTTTATGATGTATAACAGGAGGAAATTATTCACAGTGCAATTACCCTATATGCCAGTAAAATTTGGTTTGCATCACCACAGAGAATACCAAAAGTAGATGGGTAAAGACATGAGGAAATTGTTCACATGTTCAGAAGACCAGACAGAAGGAGCTAACAGAAGCCTAACTGGAGGCAATATGACTCAAATGCCTGTTGCGAAAATAAATACCTGTTAGCCATTTAAGTGTAGGGTCTCATGAGAGTGGGGTAGAGGGGGAGAACCACACATATAACAAACTGATAACATAAAAACTCAATGCTAAAGCTATATATTCTCAATAAATTTGTTGCCTTCAGATTGAGAAGTTTAAATAAAGAAAAAGTTTATCTGCTGAAAAAGCAGGAAGATGCCTCATTTAATGAAGTGCAACAAGGGTGTCAAGAGCATACAGCCTTCTTTTTTCAGTTCCCATCCCCTCACTTCACATACATGAAAACAAGCTGAATGCCTTCCTGTTTTCAGTCATTCATTTCAACAGGTCATGGTACATTCCAGCCCTACACAATGTGCCCTGCTGTGATCATGGAAATAATTCAGATTTACTTTCTCAGGAAAATGTTTTCTCAATTTCACTGGCCATCAGAGCACTATGTGTTGCCAGTTTAAAACATCAGTAGAAGAGCATTAAGTTATTTCTGCAATCTGAGCTACTCCTTCCTGCTTTATTAAAAGTATCCACTATCCTCAAAACAGTCACAGCAACATGTAAAGCCTCTGTATTTAGAAGTGTAGTAAAACACTTTCCATGGGAAGGAACACAGCTCACAGGAAGCATTTCTGTAAGTGCAGGGTGACTGAAGTTGGTCAAGAAAGGGCTGCAGCACCCACCCTGCCAAGCCCATCACCACCTCTACTGCAGCACATCTGTCAGGAAGGCTGAGAACCTGTTCCTCCAGCTTCCCACATCCACCTGACAGACACCAAGACACCTGGTTGTAGTGGCCACCCAGGCAGTTCCAGCTGTCCCATCAGGGCACAGAGCCAGCCCTACAGCACTGTCACAATGGGAGCAGAGACTGCATGTGCTGCACCCCTCCTCTGCTCACACTGCCTCCTCCTTCTATCCATACATTCTTCTCAAACCTGGATATTCACTTCCACACAGGACCTACTATCTGAGCCACATGGTCTACAATCAGAAACATCACTGCTCTGACTTCCAGCGCACAATAAAGCTGGAGGCTGTTCAGCTTTCCTTGATGCACTTAGATAGGAACTTGCTGTGCTTCAGGAGGTCTTTTACTTTCCTTTTCCAAATAGAAGAGCTATGTATCTCAGCTTCTGACAGCTGTATGATTTGTAAAGTTTATTAAGCTTAGAAAGGAGGTGGAAAATAATTTTATAAAATGACAGTCCAAGGGATGGTCCCACACACCCATTTCCCAAGGGAAGACAAGGAAAACTCTGGGGCAATGCTGGCAGAACAGCTACAAATGCCCTCCTGTGTAAGGCACAGGCCAGCCTAGAACCTGCCAAGGCTGCTGCCATCAGCACCATCTCCTTATGAGAAAACAGATGTAGAGCGTCATCTCTTTGCATGTAGGACCCACCACTGAGCCTACTGTGGGAGGCTACTGTAGCAGGACAGAGGCAATCTTTGAACCACAATACATGACCACTAAGGCTGGCCCTGTGCTTCTAGCCAAGGAGTCTAATCCCAACCAATTTCCAGCAGGGCCAGGCACACTCCAAGTCCTAGCTCTGACCCACTACAAGGTAATTGACAGACCTATGGAGACAGCACTGCCCTGAATTGCACTGGAGTGCAGCTGGTGGCCCTGGGACCAGCTCTGTGCTGGGGCAGACTGGTGTGCTGCAGCAACAGGCCAGGAGTCTAAGGAAGGGCAGAAAGTCCTCTCCCACCTTACAGGATAAGGCACAGGGCTCAGCAGATTACTTCTCCCACCATCTCTGCCCACACCCAAACCACTCAGCTCCTAACCTCCAGAAAGCAGTCTGGCCTTCTGAAATACAAATCTCTACCCACAGATATACAGGTACACAAATAAACATACATATCTGCAGTATATAAGAAGTATCTGTATCTCTCGCTCTCTGCTTAGTCCTTCCTGGTATACAGTATGCCAATCTAATCTAAATTTCTCCTTTTCAGAACTGACAATATTTTACTCACTTTTGACATAGTCAAAAGCTACACAAATACAAAGCAGTTCAGCCTCAGCCAGCATCCTGTAAAAAGCAGCAGTTCATCACTTAGCATAAGGGATCAAAAAATTTAAGTATTTGCCTTACAAGAATGACAGTGACAAACCACACCTAGCTCTTAAGCAATGGGAGTAGTCCACATTGTGCTAAGCACTGTACAAATACAAAGCAGATAATGGGTCCCTTCTCAATGACACAATAGGGTCCAGTCTATACTACAAAGATTGTACAAAGGATAGGCAGGGACATGCCATGTACCAGGAGAACTGTGCCAGTTCAGAAGTGTAAAACATTCACATCTCCCTCACTGAGCACTTTTATTAGTTAACAGAAGGAATTTTCTCAGCTTTGCTTATATTTGCTGCAACAGCAAAAATATTAGCAGAAACTCCTTTCTCTCAGCCTGCCCAAGAAGACTTTGCCAGCAGAGTTGCACACACACAGTTGCTAAAGTAGAGACAAAGGCTTAATAGTAAGGCAGATGAAAGAACATAACCAATAGACATAGAAAGACGACATGTTTGTTTCCCAATCCTTTAAAACTGGCACTGACTGCAGGAAAGGAGCTGATACACTTCAACTGGGCCTGGCATAAGGGAAAGAGGAAAGGGAATAAAGACAGAACAAGAGAAAGGAAAGCAGAGAAATAAAAGCAGGAGACAGTACATAAGCTTGGACTAGGCCTGCTTATGCTTCTATAAACCTTCTGTGGTGACACATTTGTTATCCACCACAAGGCTCACACACGAGGATCAGAACCAGATTCAATCCAGCACATTATACTCATTCCAACAAACATTTTGGTGCCAGGCTTTGTGCTAACACAAGCAGGGGAGGGAAGAGGCAAAGAACTTTCACTAGTTACCCACAGCAGAAAACATTTTTTCTTTTAATATATCTCTTACAGAGCAGCAGCGGTTTCCAAATGATCTTTGAGTTGGAGACCAGATGCTAACCACATGTGACAAGATCAGTCACTGTGAGCATGGGCTTTGCATCTTCCAGTGAGACACCGGCACCATTTGGGATGGAGAGATCATGCACAGTCACCTCCTGCTTGCAGCAGCAGTCCTTACATGCCCTTTCACTGTCTTTCAGACCCTCTACCTGGATCAGGTTTAAGAGGGTGATTCACACTTGCTTATGTGCGTATAGGATTACTTGCAAAGGAGGATCATCGGGGCCAGCCCATATGACTGTGCAGAAATCATTCCTTCTCTTTGCCAGAAAGCATTCCCAGGAAATAGAGGAAGATATAAACAAAATCCGGAACAGACTTAAGAGTCATCCAATGCCACTGACATTAGAAAGACCAGCCATCAACATCTGCTTTGCTCTACTGAAGCCACACACAAGGCAGCAATCTTCCTTGAATGTATTTTACAATAGAACATTAACTTTCCCTTTATTACTAATGGCAAGCTATATTAAATTGAGCCAAGTTACAGAAAATTAAAGGGAGTCATAAGTTCTCAGTAAAACAAAGACTCATCTTTTTTTTAATCACAAGCTATTTATCATTTTATCACAGCTGTTCATGCTTTGTGTATTGTTCTTGAACATGAAATGGCATGTAAAATTACCCAAAGCAGTTTTAACGTCTATCTACTTGTTTAACCAGAAACATGCCATTTTTTCCTGTTGTCACACTTACCTGCAGCAAAGAATGTACATGTTCATTATATCAATAATTACTGAATGTACATTATTAGACCTGACTTTTTTCCAACACATGAATGCCAAAGACATTTGAGAGTTCGAGATAAGCCACCTCTATTTCACATCCTCCTCAGCAATCCTGATTCAGACCTCCTAGTGACGACATTAAAACCAGGATGAAAGGTCCTCTCAATTTCACAGTAATCCACACTGGCTGTCACTAGGGAAGTAACACATACTGTAAAAGCATACATATGACCTTCACCAGCCACCAAGAGAATGCAGTAGATGAGTACTGGCTGCTCAGAGCAGTGCTGGGAAAAGCCCTAGTTACCATTTAGATCATCTGACACCTCAGAAACACTAAAGCACCTTGAAAGTACATAGGAAGCACAATACCTTGATTTTCTGTCAGTTTCTTTTGATCTTCCAATGTCACTAAAATGACGGTCAGAGTTGTCTTTTGTTAATTACTTTTATTCCACAGATGACTGTTTTCAATGTCTAATAAGATGCCCAGTAAATAGGTCAAAATAGTCGTATGGCTGCAAAGACTCCTTTTCCCTTTTTCTTGAGAATAGGGAAAGATTGAATAGGTTGGGCACTTAAACCAGATTATAAACCATTTGTAATGTTCAAGTATATTCCTAGGGAACTCATGGTAACCACCTACTTAGATTAATCTCTACTACAAACAACAAAAGTAGTAAGAATTACACTTTATCATGACCAATTCAGAGTAAGAAACATGTCAACTGCTGCTTCATCATGAGGCCAGTACATGGGAACTCAATGTGGGAAAAAATTTAGAAAGCAAAAAGGTCATCGCAAAAAGTAAACTGTGTCAACAAATAATCTTGCCAACTTCTCATTTCAGATCATAGTCAATGTTTACAGAAGTATTTTTATTAAAATGTGATAATTTTTTCCATTCTTCTTCCACTGACATGCAGGAGTAATAGGACAGCATTCATAAATACTAGCCATACTGTGACAGATATCTTTTAGTTGAGTATATCTTGCCCTGCTCCATGCTGTGGCATCTCTACACAACACTAATATGAAAACTATGAATTCAAATATCAAGTAAAAAATACGAAAGTTACAATCAAAGCAGGAAAACACCTCATAGGCCAAACTAAATATCACTACTAGTGCTTAAAAATAATTACAAGCAATTAAATAGCTATTTAAAACTCTGGACTAAGAGGGGTAAAAAAAGACTCATCACTGAGATATGCTGGAAAGTTTGATTCTACTATGTGACAGACAGGAGCGTAAGGAACAGCAAAGCTGAAAGCTAAAGATAAGTCAAACCACAGAATACCTGACATACTTGACTGACAACATGATAGAAGGGAAAAAAAAACACGTAAAAAGCAAATATTAGACATAGCAAGGCAGTAAAACAAACACAAGGCATCAGCAACTCTGAGGATTTTTTTCTCCCCAGTGTATCTATTAATGCATTTACATAAGCTTAATTTAATAGTACTAACCTCAGCCACAATTAAGTCTTATTATGTATCATTACCAGCAGGGGCAGCTGGGATCATACAGGAGTAATAACTGACTGTGATAAGAAGTAAGATTGGAAGTTTATCTTTTTCTGGTTTTTTTTGGTTGGTTAGTTGTTATACACGGGAGTTTTGTGCAACTGGTTTTTTGTTTGGGGCTTTTGTCATTGTTGCAGATTGTAACTTGGTTCCTTGAAAAAAAAAAAATCCTGTTGTCCAAGTTGACTATTGTTCTCATCAGCAATTAATAGGTAAAGGGACAGTGACTTCCTTCAGTGACTCTACCACGTTTACCTCTAGTGCCTGAGCAAGTCACACAAATACTAACTGGGATGATAACCAAGATCGTGAATCACAGTCAAATTCTACCCCAAAGACCAGAGCATTAACCAAAATCAGCAGCAATTACAGTCCATCTTACTGTACCAAGCTTTGGAGGCCAGTATGGGAGATTCTGCCTGCATCCTGTTCTTAGAGCAGGAAACAGCATCCATTGAGAGGGCAGAAGACTGACAATTCTTATGCTGTAGCTAAATCTGGGAGAGACCATCAACTGCTATGTATTATTGCTTTTATGCTCTAAAACAGCCATCCTTACTGTATCTCATGACCTATTGGAAAACGAAAGGTTTACTTTCCTGCGTCTTGGTTAATTCATATCCTGCTTGACATCATCTGAGAAGGAGGGACTAAGCAATCCAGGTAGGCCAAAGAAGTAGACTGAAAATTGGTTGGTTTTTTTTTCAAGTCCAGCTCATACAAACGCTAACTCTTTTACACTCAGGTCATTCTTACGGCCAAATTCTTCATAAGCTTTGGCTATCTTTGAGTGAAATTACATTCTACAGTTATGTTTTCAGCAGCAGAAAACAGCAGGAGTAATTAGTCTTGAGGATATTTTACCAGCAGTTAAGTATTTCTTTGCCTGTACCACAAAAACTGAACTGGACAAATGTCTACAGACCATCTTATGTGATGTCTCCTTGGACAATTACCTAATCAATCTTTTTGATCTCTCTTCTTGCATGACTAAGACTAAACTTCATAGTTCTCCTCCTCCCTCCCCCCCCCCCCAAAAAA
>VWZO01008979.1:0-35445 GCA_013396975.1 Bucco capensis | reverse complement strand
CCCCCCCCCCCCCCCAAAAAAAACAATCCACAAAAACAACTCTTCTGAAATGTCTTTGGCCTCAGGTCATGTAAAATTAATTATCTTGAATAGGTATGGTTTTGTCTTTAAAAAGGTTTATCACACTTGCTGAGAGTCAGCAGTGAAGCAGCAAAATGTCTTAAAAAGTATGAGGTCTGACATTTACTATTATGGTAAAACAATCCTTAGAGGACAAAGGAAAATTAAGGAGCAAAAATGGTGGAAAAGATCTTATAAAATACACTACCCAGAAAGTTAGGTAAGGCTTTGCAGTTAGTAAAGAATTCATCGTTGTTGTGGCTAGGCTTTGTGAACGAAGATCCAGGGAGGGCTCCATCCACACTCATCAGCGCCTTTTCCAAGCACGCTGATAAAAAGAGGACAGCGGATATCACCCTCGAGCCTGAGCAATGGATTTTTTTTCTAGGTGAGACACAGCATGCACAGAGCTGGACCCACCCTTTAGTCCTAAGGTTCATCTGCCAGGGCCTACCAAGCTTGGATGCTGGCACCGAAGTCCTTAGGACGGAGGTTTAACCTCTTAGATGGAAGGCCTTACAGGGCTAAACAACCTCCATCTGCCTGGGTTTGGAATCAGAGTTGTCCCTCTCCTAGGATGACTGCCAGAAGGCTAATGAGCGCATCCTACCCATACAAGGATTAGAGAAACATGGGTATCACTTCCCACACTTTACCGTGGGCAATGAGTTTTATGCTCCCTCTGCTGTCGGCACAGTTATCGCACCAGGGGCCACAGGAGACCCCAAGTGATTTTCAGACTTGTGCCTAGCAAGAGAATTAATGCCTGGTATAATGACGGAGGAGGGGACTGTTCTCATTTTAAGATGCATATAAAGCTACCACACTGCAAAGCATTGCAAGTACAGTTCACCAGTTTGCATACTGCCCTGTCTTGTCTCATCTTTATCTGGTGTCCTTCTAGGGAAGGGGACCCATCAGAGCCTAGGAGAGGAAACAGGAGCTCTAGCACCAAGCATTTGTCTTCTTGTAGGCTAACCTGGAGCTCAATCCTAGAAGAGACAGTCTGCTCCCAAGCTGCACCTCAGTCTCTTCTTTGCTCTTTAACCCCAAATGGAAACACGTTTTTGAAGACCATAGAGCCGTAGAGAACTTAAAATGCTGCAAAAGTATGGGAGGTCTGGCTTTGCCCACACTGGCACATCCTAGCTCCAAGCTCTGTCAGTACCGCAGCTGCTGACCAGTGCAAATGTCAAGGCATCAGCACAGGATCTGAAGGATCAGGATCATGGAAATACATGCAACGAGAGCACCACAAATGCAGAAATAAGACTGTATAAGGCTTCTGTATAGAAGAAGAGTGAAATCAAGAGCTTGGATTGGAAAGAGATGGAAGTACATGACAAAAGGGAAGGGAGGCACACCTCTCAGGCATGCAAGGGCTTTGAAAGCAGTTCCTGACACCTTGAAACAATGCCCCCAGCTGGCTCTATTCAACAACCATCTTATATCCAAGACTTACAATTGGGGGGGGGTCATAAGGAAATCCCATGTCATCCTCACTGAATACCACAAATATCTCAGGAGGTTCATGTCTTTTTTGCAAAGCACAGCCTTCCTTGCAATAAAGCATTTCTGCCATCCCTGTGGGAAAACATCCCCAAAGTGTTGAAGATTCTTTGAGGAAAAGGAAGAGCCTCAGTTTTCCCTATGCTGGATGTGTGAACTTCCTCCAGAGTCACAGCACTAAGCTCCAACAGGCTGTGACAGATCTGACTACATGTTCTAAATTAAGAGTTAGGGCATCATGTTTCTTGCCTTGACTCTGGGTCCTAGATGCCAAATTTGGGAATAGCAGAAAAGTAGAATAACCAATCTGAAAACAAACTTGGAAATGAACCACCTTGGAAAACTGGAACACAAAAGCCAGCAAAGACTGACTCCTGCAAGGAGATAAAGAGAGGGCAAGGCTAGGACTTCTTAAACAAAGGAGAGATGCAAAGACAGGATCAACCACACAAGCATCAAATCCTGTAAGGTTTGGGAAGGTGAGGAGATGTAGAGTGGAAAAAGTGAAAAGGAAGGGCACACAGAGCAGGTCTGAAGCTTTAACAAGAGAAACTGGGCTTTGCTGGGGAAGCAACTAAGTGACAAAGACAGAAGTGGGAATGAAATATTCAGGGTGATCAAAACTCCAGATTTGCTGGGATTTACTGGGCAGGCAAGTTTCTGACATGAAAGGGTGTAATAGTAAACAAAAGGGGAAAAACAGGGTCAAAAAGTAGGATTGAAAGTAGTGAACAGGGCAGAAAAAAAATTGTACTTTCAGTGTCTAAAGTGGGACACAAGACTTGAGGACTGAATCCCTCAACATGCCTATCAAGTTTTCTAAACACCTTCTAGAGTAGCAAGCATGCATATCCAGCCACTACACTACACAGCTGAAGTGTCAGACATCTGTAGGATGGATCTGAAAGTCCAGGGCCTGCTGATATTCCACGCAAATAGATACAGATTAAAACTATTTAGATGTTTGGAAAAATCAAAACTAGGGTTGACTGCAAAAATCTTTGTTCGCTCTCCTTTTACCTACATGTAATAAATGACATATGGTTAATGGAGCTGTAAGTTATTCTGCAGACCTGAATTCAAACTCTACTTTTAGACAAGAGTTCCCTTGTAACTAATCAGAATCATTCAAAGCACAATTTTACAGACAATCACTATGTGCCAGATTCAGAGACTTCTTTAGGTCATTAAGCTCAATCCTTGCTGACACAGGCATCGTGTTCTTGAAGTCCCTTCTCTATGCTGATGAAGCTCCATCTGAAAACCAACTAGGTATTTTATAGAATCATAGAACAGTTTGGCTTGGAAGGGACCTTTAAAGGTCATCTAGTCCAAACGCCCTGCAATGAGCAGGGACATCTTCAACTAGACCAGGTTGCCCTATCCAATGCAGTCTAACATTTCCAGGGATGGGGCAACATGTTCCAGTGTTTCACCACTCTCATTGTAAAAAACTCTTCCTTATACCTAGTCTACACCTACCTTCCTTTAGTTAAAAACAATGACCCCTATTTTAGCTGGTTTGCTTGAGTTCACAGAAGAGGTGAACCCTTTGAGCTCTGTCATAAGACTCAACAAGAGCTCTGGTTTATACGAAGATATTACAGAAATTTAAAATCCTCTGGATAAGCACATATGAGTGCCTCACAGCATACTTGAGATACTGTGTTTCAGTCATCTACCTATTCACCGATGAGAGAAAGGCATTGCTCTCTTTCTAGATACTACATAAAAACCTATTGCATTGATTTAAACCAATTCAGTGTTTTTGAGTACATTGTGTAATTTAGGATTTTTGTATGCCAAACTAGTTTATAGATGCTCAGTTACTCACTTTTTATCTGTTTAAATGAAGAGCAACTACAATATAATTAATGTAGAAGGACAAGTAAAATTCTTGGAGTGAACTCTGCAATTCCATACAAAATTCCTGAGTTACCATTTTGTTTTCCACAACATAAATGAGATTACATTTACCTGGCCTCTACTGTCTACTTTACTAAGTAGGTGAATCAGTCTAGTTCACAGAAAGGGAACTCTAAACAACCCAAATGACTTGGTAAAAATACAAAAGCTTCAATAAGACTGAAATCAGTCTCTTTACATTTTCAAGGCACAGTTGAAACTAAAATTTCTTACATGAGGTGATTTCTACTTTAGACCAGCAATTTCCTTGCAATCTGAACATGTCAGTCTTCATAAATCTGCATCTTGTCATGGCACAATAGCCATGCTCAAGTTAAAATTGGATGTGCAGTAGTTTGTGGAATGTCCTTTTATATGAGTCTCTTTAATCATTAACATGGTTTTCATAGCTTCAGGTGTTTTAATGGGCCATGAAGTTACAGAATTACTTCAACGAGTATCTGACCATATCCTGTGGCAGGGAGATCCAGCAGCTAACCAGCATCTGTCTGAATACATAGTATAAAAGGAAAATACATTTTACAAAATATATGCATGGGTGTGCCAGTATAAAGGCTGCAAACAATTTTACCTATTTCAATACAATGTCCACAACATGCACAAAGAAGTCACACAGCAAATTTTCAACATCACTGTTGTTTCTGTGTTCATGCCATCTTTATGCCAGGGTAAGTCTACAAACAGGCTTTTCTTTCTCACGGCATTTTCACCCCTTACATGATCCTGCCCTGCCTAACTCTCCTCCTGTAGTGCTCCTTCCTCTTGGCAGCAGTCAAAAGGAGACTGTAAGGCAACCAGTTAAGCTTACTAGCTCTTCCTCCTTACTAACATACATACTCCTCCCCTAAAGAGCAAACTAGCCAAGAATGCATTGGATGAAGAGTGAAGGATATCAGCTTTCAACCAAAACAAACAAGCCAAAGTGAATCAACCAAGGCCATAAGCCTTGCATTGCCCAGTGTCCTGTTGCACAGGAAGTGAAGGCAGGCAAGAATTTCTTACGTTTCTCACCAAGAGCTTCAGAAGGGCAGCACTCCAGAGGCCGTCATTCATTGCTATAGCACTGTTGTTGCTTTATTTAAAAAGAAAAACAAACCAAAACCCCCACACACACACCCTTCCTTCTATATTTATGTCTAATTTCAGGATTTCACAAGCATGCCCCTATTCATTAACAGGGTGCAAACTAGTAGTTATCCCACCTGCAGAACCATACTGGCTAGAAAAAAAACACATGAGTTTTCTCTGGTAATAGTCCAGGTTCCTTCAAACTATGAAGCAGGGAAGCTTCCCACAGGCAAAGTGCTGACTTTCACTATCAGAAGAAGAGCATAAAACACAGACTTTAAATAGCATCCAAAAATCAACCATCACTTCCTTTCTCTTCCCAAAATACAAAACAATATCCTGAAGTAAGTTTCAAGTCAGTAAAGAGAATTGAGATGAAAAATGTACCAATGAGAGCTAAGGAAAATTCAAAATGAGCAAATAGTTAAAAAATATCACAGTTGAGACTCAAGTAGCAACATCAGGTGGCTTCAACTACAGGTTTGCAGAGTATTTTGGATTAATAAAGCTGGCTCAGCAGCACTGAGCTTAAATCACAGCAACTAAGGTTCAAAATCTGCTGTAATGCATTCAGGAAACTGCACGCAGAAATAAACAGTACGAAAAGGATCAAAAAACCCAAACAGACACCATCATGCAAATAACTATATTAACAAACAGAACCTTTGATATTTTTTTCTTAAACAAGACTTGTAGTATCAAATGTTTATGTATATGAGGAAACAGAACAAACGTTACATACTGAGACATGTTGCTAAGGGTATTCTATAAGATCAAAGTGTATTTAACCAACAGTGCTCCAAACAGTGAATCAAAATAAAGTAACAATTTCAACCCAACATTACCTTGGAAAATCGAGCATTTATCCATTTTGTAAAGGTCTTCTTCTGTACATCATTGTGTTCATCTGGAAAGAGAAAATTAGAAGACGACAATGAGTGAAACTGCATTCTTCTTAATCCTAGATTGCTCAAAACAGGTCATATTAAACACTACCCTGACTCAGTGGGAGAATTTTTTGTCAATAAAGCTATTCAAACTCCTACAAGACTTTGGTATTCGCAGAGTCACACAAATGTTTCAACTTTTGTCAGAAACCACAACAGCTCCCGTGCATTAGAATCAACCTCACAGCACCTTCTGGGCAGGATAACATTGCATTATCTTCACAGGCTTCCCATCTGGTGAAAAGCAATCTATGAAACCATGGCTTTTAACCAACAGACTTTGTCAACACCTTTTTGCCTGGATGCATTACTCCAAGAGCTGCTGAGGGCCCTATTCGAGATTTAGATGCAGATAATAGCCTCCTTCATTACACAGTACAGCAGTGCAGTGGCAGAGCTGCTGGACTAACCCTTGAAGCACTTACATCCTTATCCATCCTCAGCCTGGTTTCACACCTGGTTTAGGAACCATGTTAGCAATCAGTCACAGTTAAGTTCAACTAAAGCATGGGAAGAGCTCAGCAGCCCTTCCCTTCAGATGCCCCTAATGGTGTGGCACCAAAGTACCAACTGCGGTCCAGGAGACAGCCAGAAGGACCCAGTAGGAAGGACAAGGGAGCACCTACAGTTCAAAGCAGATGAAGGCGCACAGAACCATTCCGCTGTGCAGAAATAAAAGAGCTTTGCAGGTTAAGGAAGCCATTTGGGAGTCATCTCCAACTTTACAGAGTCTGTNGCCAGGATGCCATTGGCCTTCTTGGGCACACTGCTGACTCATGTTTAGCTGGCTGTCAATCAGCACCCCCAGATACCTCTCTGCCTGTCCCACTACACCAGGCTGAGTCACCTACAGCACAGCTCTGCCCATATCACAGGACACCTCTTCAGTAAATTGCACTGGGTAATGGTAAGGGCAAGACTATTCCTGCACTTAAACGACAATGAATTATCTGCTGACAACAGACCAAGCAAAGAAAGTTGGCCTACCATGGATTTTAGGCCTGCTTGCTGCAGCCAATAAAAGATCCACATACAGGCTGTAAAAGGCTTTAACCTCCACATTCATGCAGCACAGAACAGCCCAGCCAAGACAGGCAGTGCCTTCCACCAGGCAAACTCAGTGATAGCTGCAGCCCAATCTCCAAGTGGCCTTCAAGCTTCCAAGGCTTCTTGACAGAGCACCCTCAAGACATGCTTCAGGTGCCCACAGCACACGGCTGCCTGGGATGCTCTCTTGCAGAACCTCTTGTTACCAGCTCGCACTGAGTTTTACCTATTTGTTGCTTACCACAACAAAGCATATCACCATTGTGTTCAGACCATCTGCCCCTGCACTAGATTGAAGACAAAGAAAACAAAAAAAAAAAAAAAAAGACTGAAACTCTAGTGTTCCTCTTCATGGAAAAGAAAAAAAATTATGTAGTCTGAAAAGATATCACATTATGATTAAAAGATCATACACCACAGACAGCTGTAACTGAGACTGTTATACAGTGAAGTTTTACCTACAAACCCCAAAGGTGTATTAAAAAAAAATTTAAAAAAAAAAATCACAGAATACTAACAAAAGATTCCTTAGGTAGACAACCTTAACATCTTTTTCTGGCCCAAAATGCATCTGAAACTGATGCCATTCATGTCCAAGATATCTATCCAAAGGCTACTGCACATAGGCTACTGGAGCAGTGGAACAAATGACCCAGTGTTTTTTTACCTAACAAACATAAACAACAAATGGAGGCTATAGCTCAGTCCAGATGTCTGTAAAGTGGGATTTTCATACCTTACAGGTATGCAGAGTGGTTAAGATGAGGATCATTAATCAGGATTCTCACAGTTCACAGGGATATTAAGAAAAAGACCATTCCAGCAAAGGACTAAGATAATGACTGGAAGATCTTGTTCTGAACTATTGTTCTGATTAGTCCTGCCCTCATGGGTAGAAAATTAGTATGTATCAGGTAGGAGGAGAGGGCTTTTCCACAACAAAATAGATACCCACAGTTTTTGTGATAAGGTGGGCTTGTTTTGTGGATCACCTGCTAGCCCCCACGTTTGAGCAAACCTGCAATAAAATACCTTTGTTCTGTGTATATATTGTTGTCTTGCACAGCAGGTGAATGATCCCACTTTTGTGGACAACACAGACCACAGTAGTCACATTGGTAATAAATGAGATATCATGATAGTTAAGAGAGTAAGCTTTATGAAAATGCTCATATCTATTTCAAATAGAACTTCACTTCTGGGCTCTTTTTAGGCTACAGCTGAAAAACTTACTTAGGCACACCAAGGAGTGCACACCAGCTGCAGCATGGCAGTCAGCGGCCACTGTTTCATCCTTTTGTGCCCCTCCTCTTTGCCATCAAAAGCTGATCTAACACAGCCTCTTCATCAATCACACCTTGAGTTCAACCAGAAATCAAAAGATAACCCAATGCAGAAAAGGATTTTTCTGAACAAGCTTTAAGATACCTACAGCGCATGCACAGCAGGCCAGCTCATTGAAATTCAAGGTGTTTTTCTGAGAGAATACAATTACTTAAGAAGATCTCATTAACTCTTCTCTCTTCCCTCTGTGAAATAGAGCATCTCGCCATCAAAGACAGATAGGATCTACCAGCAGGATACTTGGTGCCAACTACTCATCTCACAGGAGACTGACAGGGTCAAGAGTTAAATTCCAAATATACTGAATACATTTACTCCATTTTCCCCTCCAAGTTTTTCGGGGTTTGGTTGGTTTTTCGGTGGTGTTTTGGTTGCAGTTTTTGTTTGTTCAGGGTTGGGTTTTTTTGGTTGGTTTTGGGGGACAGCGACAAACTAGATCAACTGCCAAGCTACCAAAAAGCTAACTTTGTACAAAACTCAATCCCAGACTCTGTCCAACTCTTGATAATGTTTTCCATTTACATTAATTGCAAATACTGTTTGTATTGAATGTATTAAGATTTAAACATCCTCCTCTCTCTTTAAATATCATTCAGGAACTTCTGTACCTTTTCTGCCAACTCCCTCAAGTACATACCTATGTACCAGGGTGCTTCGCTAAGGTTCAGTCTGCTTTTTCCTTCCTTAAGCTTCTGTGAAAATCAATACTAACCCAAAGTTCAATGTCTCATTTTCTTTTAACATGCTTATTTTTTAAGATGATAAAGGTAAAGCACGAAGGGAGGCCAAAATAAGTTGTATTGACTGTTTAAAAGGATAACAACTGCTATGAAAGGCATCATGGATTTACAAACCCTGTGTGCTAGGAGCTCTGCAGGCCTCACTCTGGGGGGGGGCTCAGCCCCTTCACAGGTACATGCATGGAAGGAGGAGACAGCTCTTCTCAGCATTACACCAACTTCAGTTTGCCATGACACTATCAGGGGTGCTGCTCCCCCCAGACGTGAGGTCCAGTTTGTGTAAGTGCTCCTGCTATATGTGCCGCAGTAGCATACATGAGACTCACTAAAAATCCAGTCTTAGCAGAGGTGTATACATTTGTATTCTTCCACCATTGAAGACTATCTCTTCAGTATCAGAGCATCTTTTCTATCTCAGTTAAGCAAGGAATCAGAACTCCTACAGTTCTTGCTTTCCCAGAACATCCTGCTCAGTTATAAGACTCATAGATGGCACTTGCCCAATCAGGTTCTGCTTTCATGTTTGCTTTATTAAAAAAAACAAAAAAAAAAAAACCCACCACCCAACTCTGAAAGTATGATTTGGCCATTTATAGCTAGAGTTGTGCCAAGCTCTCTGCTATAAATCCCTGGAAAGAAATTTGTAACTGAAATGCTAGTGCTTTGTTAACAACAGCGACAAGTTATTTCATCCCTCAAATTAATTTTCTTTAGATTCCTATGAGTCTGTAAAGCTATCCCCTGCAGGCTGACATTACGATTCAGATAAATTAGCCACACTCAGTCAAAAAAGCAGTATTACCATTCAGCAAAGCACACATTCCAGCCAGTCAACTTCTCACACAAGACATTAAAAATGTCGGCATGTCACAGCCCAGTGAGAAACAAATTCACCAAGCCGCTAAAACATTTGTGTTTCCTTTCACACTGCCACAGTCTGAGGATACAAGCCAGGACTGACTCGGGGCCAAATTCTGCTTCAGCACCTACAGACCATTTTCTCTGGCCAAAAGGGCTCTCCCCACCCTTGTGTCACTTAATGGACTTGCAATGGTCAACGTCAGAACAGTTTGTTCCTTGAAAAGGAAATAAAAATAAAGCTAAATAAACACACACAAAATTAAACTCGTGATGACAAGAGACAGAAGAAAAGCTTCCTATCCCAGATGCTTGTTTGCTGAAGCCTATTTCTGTTATACAACATGATGTATCATACTGTGATACTGTGATGATGTATATCCATGCAAGAGGAGTACATTCAAAACAACTGGCTCTTGTGATCAGATGCCCAGCCTATGTCCTGGCATTCAGTCGCCTCCAACAGCTGCTTTTAATAGTCTTCTGTACCTCCTCCACACTCATCATTGTCCCTTAATATTATTGGGGCACCTTGAAACTGCAGTTCAAGTCCCATCTATTACCTTGTGAATATCATGTTCAAGGGCAAAATGGAATCTAAATTACCTAAAAATAGAGGTAAAAACAAAAGCCTTACTGGACTGTGGTTTGTCCTTTACTCAACCTTTGCCACATACTGAGACCCAGCTTTCTTATTTCCCCAAAACGCATTACATGCTTACATGACAGAACTGTGTTATTTAGTTTTTGAAAGACAGAATTTATCACACCCAACACAGCTGGCAGAGCAGCACTACAATGAAAGTGCACTGGAGAAGAGCACAGACTAGGTTGGCAAATGAAGTACAGAAATTGCCCAACCATTCCAGCACAAGTTACCAAGGGTCATATCACATTATGACTTAAATAATGAGACAAGGAAGGCAAATTTCAGTTCTCAGCAAAGGAATTTAGAAATAAAAGAAGGAATTAGCCTGTGGGTTTCAATTAAGACACTTGGAATGTAACAAAGTTAGAAACATCCCTTTCCCTAAGCCTTTAGGCAAGCAAGGGTATCTATCATCACAGATACCACCCCACCCAGGACCAGCACACCTCTGAAACCCTGACAACAAGAACAAAGAGAGGCAAAAGTTTTGTATTCCTGAGTCCATGATTTTCTGGACAGAAAAAGCATTTTGAAAGTAGCTTTTTTTTTTTCCCAAACTCACTCAGACTAATTCACATATAAAGGGACATAAAATAAGTATTTAAAATCTGAGGGTGAAAAATAGCATGTTTTTTATCCCCACTAGCAAGAGGCAAAAAGCCAAGCAAGCCACAAAGCACCAGCATTCATGACTACCAAGCTCACAGAAGAACGTGTGATGCTAAATGGGATTCACATATAAAGGAACACAAAATAAGTATTTAAAATTTGAGGGTGAAAAATACCATCGTTTTTATCCCCCACTAGCAAGAGGCAAAAAGCCAAGCAAACCACAAAGCACCAGAGTTCATAACTACCAAGCTCACAGAGGAACCTGTGATGCTAACTGGAGCTGCTGGGCCCTGACTTTATTAACACAGAAAAATCTTTATCTGCAGGCCTTAAGTATTGAGTTGGGCTTTTTTTAGAGGGCAGAGTGTTAGGGTTTTTTAACGCAACAGAAAGCAAAAGTTAAAATTACTCTGAAGATCCCCTCCTCTCCTGCCACATCACGGTAGAACAAACGGCTCCATCAACAAGTAATTAGCTAGAAAGCTTTCACCTTTGCAGCGCAACACTGCAATCAGTGGGGAACAAAAAGTTTTCCTTCATTCCTTCTCTCCTCTTCAAACTTCAGCAGTTGGGCAAGAACACAGTTATATTAATAGTGCCTCTAAAGGAAAAAAGTAATGATACCTGCTTACAGCAACTGACACACAACATGCAACTGCCCAAATTGTAAATTCTCTGTATAGACCAAACTGTGAAATACAAGCATTACAAAATCAAAACTAAACTAAAAAACTCCTGCACCTACTCCCTGGTGTTTCCCAACAGCAGATACTATCAAAAACAAGACACCACAGACAAGTAATGAGGACTACCCTCTTGTTCTCACTGAATTATACTGTGAGTCTAAGCTAAATTGTATTTATTTCCAACAACAAAAAAAATCCCCCAGCAACTGATAAGTTAGACAAAGGCATCCTCACAGCTGAAGCAATATTAAAATAGCTGTTTCCATACCTCCCAGCAAAAGAAATCTAACACGCCACATTGTCAGTCTCAGCACATTGGAATGAGGTTTACAAGGAAGCTAGAGAGAACAGGGAGCTCTCAGGAGACAGAAATAATTCTGTGACTCCATGTACTGAGCCTGATAGCCCACACTCATCAGCCAGAGACACTGCTGTTTTCTCAGGACAATAATGTAAACCCAAGAATTGGAGGCAAAGTGTCCCAACACCTATGTGGGGCTGCTCTAGAAGGTTGCTACAGCCCAGCAACCCTGCAATGGTTCCCTAACCTTTGGTCAAGCAAGCAGCATCAGCTTCCAGTGCAAGACAGACCTGGGAAGCCTTCATGTGTGATACAAACACATTCAGGCACATATATCACAAATTGCCATTGATCATACAGCAGAGTATTAGGCTGGGAAAGTTTCTGAAAAAATCTTTGGTTAGAGCAAAGGTTTCAGCTATTAGCAAGTGCAACGTGGAAAAAAAATACCTTGATTTCAGGTATCACAAATACCTCTCTGATGACAGAGACTGGATAGGATCATATGTGCCCATAGATATCAAAGGACAAACTTTACCCATGGGGAGAGGGAGGTGCCCTAGCTATCCTCCCCAAGGTCCCATCCAACGTGACTAGCACATAGAAGAGAAAGGTAGATAACCCCTGCCCAAAATCTGGTGATTAAGATATTTCTAAGCACAGAAGAGCACTTGAGAGTAAATTTACAGACAAAGATATGAATTACACATTAGATTTACTACAGTTCATTTTGTCATGAACACAGATTAGGTCTTTGCATTACCAAGAAAAAAAGAACAGTTTTCCATAAATTGGTGTTAGGCATCTGCTCTTTGTTCTGAGCCCAAATTAGAACTATTATTAGGCTCACTTGTGTTTATGAAGGTGATTCATGGGATAAGGTCAGAGGGATCATTGTGATCATCTAGTGTAATCTCCTGCATAACACAGGAGATGTCCCCACAAAAAAGTCCATGTGCATACTAGAAGGAAGCAGGGACACAACATTTGTTGGAACACGTGCAGGCCAAAGTAAGCAGTATTGCTTGGGTAGCAAAGGAAGCCAAGCCATTAACTGTATATATGCAAGTATCTCTTTCAGCTAGTTTTGGCAGAGTTTCAAATCAGGCAGACATCACAAACAATCTTGTTTGAACATCTTCATGAAACAAAGTTCATGGTACAAAAGACTTAACATTTTCTTCTCAAAGACGAGTGGGGAAAGACAGCAGCACTCTGCAAAGTTATTATTCACAGCACTGAACTTCTGCCCCCTCACATTCCAGAATCTTTTATCCCTACTTTGTTCAGTCAGAGATATCCTTATCTTCCTTTTCCAAAAACCCAAGGGCTGCAATCCCAAATCTTCCCTATACCCTACTCTGTCTTTTCACTCACAAATATTAAAGATTTTCTAATCCATCTCTTCAGACCTGCCCATCTTATTCCCAGGCTTCTCCATCCATCTCTTCCCAGCTTGTCTTAAATCTCCTTCCACAACAGTCCATCATCATTCTTGCACTAAACTTCTCTAGGTCAACACCTTTTCACAAATAGCAGCCAATTCCCAAGATGTAAACTAATATTACACCTGGCTCTTACACATTACTACATATTACTCCAATTTCCTAAGAAGTAAATTAATAGTGCTTGGCTTCCTATGTATTAGTACATTCCTCACCAGTGCCACCTCCTCCCCATGACTTCTCTGGTCTCTCAGTGCAAGTTTCCACCTCAACAGGCAGCAGGAAAGACATCTACGCCTTTTTTTTTTTCTTTAATTTTTCTTTTTTTAGTGGAAGCACTACTTTCAGGCCCTCCAGCCACTGATTTTTCACCCAACCTGTAGCTATTTAATTAGCTCTATGACATGAAAATTGGATTGTTTCCCTCTAGTTAATCCAAATTGGACCAGTTTTGCAAGGAGGGAAACAAAAATTAAAGACAGGTATAATCAGAGTATCCTACTTTCCTTATGAAAATAGATTAACCAACAGATTTCAAAAAGGTGTATGCTCTTAACATTTTTAAAATTACATAAATGCTATTTAAATGTTTCTGCAAGCAAGTTAACTAAGTACCTCCTAATACAAACCATATGGGTGCCATTTCAGTGACAGCAGCATGCAGACTAGAGTTATTTAAAAACAAATGGAATTTATAAACCCATGGAATTTAAGTCATTCCTAGCAGTCCAGTATAAGACATATGTAACATTGCAACTTCTGCAACTGACTTATGCAAAATAAAGGTATTAAGTTTTATGGGTTTGATTGCCTCAAATCTCTGATGGTATTTAGAAATCTAGTCTTAAAACCAAAAAGTAGCACACACAATTGTATTTCATCCATGCAAAGTAATAAAAAAATTAAACTTTTCTATGCTAATTAATTCAGAAGTTAAGAAAATCATAAAGAAATGTCTTTAAAAAGCCACAACACATTCTCTGTCTCTTGGAACAAGATTTCTAGATCCTAAAAGAAACCCAAACACAATGAACATGTATAGTTTATATACCTGCTGCAATTTAATTGTCATAATCACTGCAATAGCAATGTAAGTCCTCTAGCATTTTCATAGGAATGCCTCAAGCCATCTTACAAGTATTAATCAAGTTTTACTACCCCTATGAATCCACCACTCTGCATTGCTCCCAAGAAGTTTTGTAAAATTTTACATATAAGTGTTTTCACAGATGTCTGAAAGCACCTGTGGAGATTGTTTGTCTAGCCCAATGCCCCTGCTCAGAGCAGTGTCCAGATTTGGAACCTCTGCAAGGACAGAGACTCCACAATCTCTCTGGGCAATCTATCCCAGTGTTTTAAGTAGAAACGGAATTCCTGCATTTTAGTTTGTTCCCACTGTCTCTTGTCCTTTCACTAGGCACCACTCACAAGAACTTGGCTCTATCTTTGCATCTTCCCTTACAAATTATTTATAAATGTTAGTAGCATCTCCCTGATCTTGATCCTTCTCCAGGCTGTACAGTCCAAGCTCTCAGCCTTCCCTCATAGGAAGGATGCTCCAAGTCCCTTAATCATCTTAGTGGCCCTCCACTAGCCCTCACTTCAGTGCATTATGTCTCTCCTGTACTGTGGAGCCCAGAACTGGACTGAATACTGCAGGTATAGCCTCAGCAGTGCTATGCAGAGGAGAGCATGTCCATGTACATGTAGCATGCTCATGGTAAATAAAATAAATGAAAGAAAGCAAGATCCTCTTTCACAAATTTGCCAGCACCTAAAGCTCCTCAAGCCACTTGACAAAAAGCTGCTCACTAACACAGTTTCACTTAACAGACTGCATACTGCAAAGCTTCACTCTTCTGTGGCCAGCTTATAACCACAGACTAACAGATGTCAATTCATCACGCCCAAGACTCACACCAAGTCATGTTACCCTTACAAATCCCTGGGCAAGCAACACTTGGAAGACAGAAACAGGGTGGAAGCAAGCCCAAATAAAAAGTATTCCTCAACTCAAACTGTTGCATGCTGAGCTCAGCAACAAAGCCGAGCCCAGTCTTTACAGAAATTAAATAGGTAAATGAAGTCTAAAAAAAAAACCCCAGAAGTTGTTTATTTTGGTTCTGAGTCTGAGCTTCATTAGCTATTCCATTATTTTGTCAAGGATTAGTCACACGGATGCCTGTAAATTGCTTACCTCGGCTTATTAACCTTTGTAAGTACAAAGATGAAACCTGAAATGTAAAAGGTTTAAAGGAAGCCCCTTAAATTCATATGGTGTCGCAGTGCTCTAAACAAAGGAGAAGCAAGCAAAAAGAATGAATAGGATGACTTTAGAATTTCATTTAAAAAATATTTGATAGCACAAACCATAACAAATAATATCATTTCATTTCTAAGCCTAAAATACCCCAGCAAGTTCACTACAGAAATGATCACCATAACCGGCTCTTAGCTTTACAAGACCTACCCAAAGTATGTTGGTTTGTGCTGTCACCCAGCCCTAGTGACACAGCTTTAACAAAAGGCGAGTCCATTTCTTGAGATAAATTGAATATTTCATTTCCTAGTCACATTCCTCTGCTGGCCAATGAAGAAAAACATTGCACCACTGAGGAAGGGATAACCTTTGTATGGAAAAATACAATGCTAAGCAAAGCTTTAAGCGCTCTGTCCATGAAGAAATGACTATTCTTTTTCTAGAGGCAGCAAGAAACACATTCATTAAGGTGTCTTATCCAATTCATGCATTTAGTGAGATATCTTAATAAGGAAAGAATAACAGAGAAATTATAATAAAGTATTCTGAGTTGTCCCTTCTTATGGCTTCTGGCAAACATAAGAATTTTCTTTTGTCATTTGGTCAGAACAGCAGTAAGTCTAGGCACTGTTAATCCTATATCCTAATTAAAATCACATTTCCTTCCCTGGTTTAGTCATTAATTAGGCCCCAAAGTTGAACTGATTAACTGCTCTGAAAATACATAAACTATGTTGACAACTGCAGGATAAATATGTGGAATGCATTAAAATACGTATTTATGCCATCAAGCAAGTCACTGATCACCATCAGTGTGAGCCCACAGAATACTTCCCACTTCAGCACAGTAAGATCCTTCAGGATATGCCATTCCAAACAGTGTGAGCAAAACTGGAGAAGATATACGAACAGAGAAGTGAAAAGGAGAGGAGCAACCAAAGTTCAAAGCCTGTCAAGCCTTTGGCAGAACCTGAGCCAAGGGATTTCAGGAGCCAATTGTTTAAGCAAAGGATTACATGTACACATCCCAATCCCCATGCTTTTATTATTTAATGACTAACCTTTAGGAAGACTGTAATGGAACCTATGCAAATGTGGGATTTGAGTACTGTCACTCTAACATCAAATGGTTTTGTGAGGGCATGTAAAATTCAGAACAGACACATAACCTTTACCTTACTAGCAACTGGCTATGCAAAAAGAAACATCACCTAATGCAAGCAGATAATTACAAGTCAGGCTATTACTACTGCCTCTGGCAACAACCCCAGTAGACCAGTCATACTCACAGGTGTACTCCTGACCTAGGTGCATTTTCTGAGAAGGTTCTTGCATGCTTTCCTGGTGCTAAGGAAGCAGACACCATGTAGGCTCAAGACTCAAAGCCCTTGCCCAGCAGGCAGGTGAGCAGCTGAAGCAGCTCAAGGGCTTCAAGTCCGCACCTTTCTGTTTCACTCTCTAACAAAGGTTAATGTCTCTGCAGCAGTCCAACCAGGTGGTGTCTACACCTCAGCGAGGATGGAGTTTGCTGCCTGAATATTGTTAGATGATTACCATCAATGAAAGTAAGACAAATGAAGGCACTACTATAAATAGGCTGAAAAAACAGAGACAAGCTGATGGAATTAAAAGTTCATATATATAAAATAATTAATTCAGAAGTTAAGAAAATCATAAAGAAGTGTCTTTAAAAGGCCACAACACATTCTCTGTGTTATATATATATATATTTATGTAGTATATGTTTGAAAAAAATCCCTGAAATGCAAACCAGTGGAAAATGAGATATATTCAAAGCAGCACCACTGAATATGTGCTTATGGAAGAAGTATAAGCACATGGTATCTAGCTGTGGACACCACAACATGTAATGCACTAGGCTAAAACCAGAATAGCCCTCTTTAGGGCAACTAGCTCCCCTGAGCAACCACTCCTTAATCCAACAGGAACTGTGAATCCAGACATCCAGGTTAAAGAGATGTACTCAGATCAATTTCAGTGCTGAAAAAGCCAAACACAGAAGATTATTAAGAGACTATTTCAATAACAGTGTTCAAGACCTTTTAAAACTAGACCTGTGATGCAACTTTGACTCAACTAGACAGCAACGTTTTAAACCCCAATGCATAGGAATTTCCCCCCCATACAGAAGGCCTTTGGATCTTTAAACAACCTCTAAAACCAAAGCTAGCTTGCAACACAGGAAGAAGTACAGTGAGGTTTAGGCTGAAAAAAGGGGTTTTACCACCAATGGGCATAAGTCTGCACCTAAGCACAGCCATACATTATTGAGTTTTTCTGGCACAACTACTTGGTTTGGTATATGAAAAATGTGCATGGACATGACTAATAACAAAACCTCCTCTGGCATAGCCAAAGTTGTGTCAGTGAAGAGCTTTTGCTGGCTTAATTCATTTCTGAGGAAAAAAACTGTAACTACAAGGCAGATCAACTTTCTGCCAGTAGGAAAGGGAGGCCATCCAGCAAAGCAAAAATAAAATACAGTGTACAACCTCCGTAGCAGACAAAGGCATTTGCTGTAGTACAAAATGATCACTTCCTCCAGTTGGAGGTTTATCTTGAAACCCAGAGCATTTGATATGAGGTATTTTAATCAATAAAAATACTTACATCTTTCTAGTGTCACTGTGGATTAAAAAAGGTCAGCACTTAAAAGCATCCTAGAGAAAGCCAGAACAAGATCACCATTGCTGAGTCACACAGCACAAGGGGGAATTTCTTCCAAGGCTTTCATACCGTCATCCAACCCCAGAAATAAACATTATTTGCAACTGGTATCAAATAATATTTCTTATTATAAATAACATATATAAACAAACCTCCCAAAAGTAACATGTGATGTGATATAAGCACAGCTAGAACAAGAGCTGTGCTTCGAGGCAGAGTTCAGTATGACATCCCAGCCTGAGGTTGGCTGTTAGCACCTTATCTGCACATCCCCAGCTCTACCAAGAGCCAGCCACACATTAATTTCTTCAGATCTGCCCACGTAAAGACTCCCAGGTACCATGTACCAGCCAGCTCTGGCAAAGCCCAGCTGCTGGAACACATCTGAGCAGATTGCAAAGGGTCCAGATTGACATGCAATTGCTCAGAGGTGAGGCAGAGATGGAATCCCAAAAGCATGCAAAAAGACGGGCTCTTTACCAAAGAAAGGTAAAACTTTTATGTGGTTCCTCAATGGGGTTAAGAGAAACTTGTTTTCCATTTAACATGTATATCCACTTCCCTGAATGAGAAAGCTACTGCAACAAATTGATACACACTTAGAATTTCAAATTTCAAAGTCTCAATAAAATCATGCCCTTAGCTTATGGCAAACTACAGAGCTCAGAAGTAAAAAAAAAAACAATCCACACAAAACCACCAACAATGCATTTCACAGTTCAGGTTATACAAACAGAAGTAATACCTTCACAGAAGCAACAAAAGGAAGATGGTCTCCGAAAGATTAAAATAACATTACCATCACAGAAAGAACAAGTGGTATGAACAGGCTGAAATACAGCTACAAAACAGAAATCAAAGGTAGTCTCCTAAAGACACTGTAGTCCTCACATGACTTCCCTCTCTGAATCATTTTTAGATACTTTTCTACAAAAGTAAAAGCGGGGGAAAAAAGTTTACTTTCAATATTCTGTATTCTTGGCTATCACAAGTAACCCCAATATTTCTGTCAGTCTTCTCTGCATCACATAAGACAAAACTAGGAGCAATACAATTGATAAAATTTGCTAGAAGCTGTGATATTTCACTTTGTTTCACAGATGCACTGTGAGTTACCTACCGCCTGGATCAATTCCAAGAACACCACACACTGCTGTCTTGATCATTCTCCACATGTTACTGCAGTAAGGAGGTTGGAGAACCTTGACTGAGTATGTCTCAGCCCTGAATTAGCCTTTCATTAAGGCTTCTCCCCATGCCTAAACTCAGAAGGGCAGCACAACGAACCTGGAATATTCTGTAGCTTCTTTAGTTCACTGGCTTGCATTTTTTCCTCGATCCTACTGAAGCTCACAGCAATATGAATTCGCAGGAGATAATACATGCACATATCAAGCAAAAGTTAGGTGATTAAACTGACTAGAGATCGTATTTCTTCCCTCAAAGACAACCAAAGAGGAGGATACCACTCATGAGATGGTCAAAAGGTCAGCTAATGTCTGGCAGATTTGTAATTGTCAAATACTTGTGACACTTAATCTTACCTGCCTGCAATTTAGTTAGATTCCTTTTTCCACCTACATAAGTCTTTCAAGTTGCTACACTTTAACATATCCTCTTAAACCACTGTAATATGAATACAGTTTAAAACCTTAAACAGCTATTCCAAGATTCTTCTACAGCTGCTTGCTCCTTTGGACAACAGTCCCAAAAACTAAATCACAAAACTACCTTTTTTTTTTTTAGAAACACAACATTTTTATCCACAACATAAGAATTTAACTCACATAGTATGGATAAGATCTTCATATCTGAAGATCTTTAATTTGATGTCGCCAACTGCTTCTGAATTTCCACACTACTGCCATATTAAGGCTCCTCGTTAGAATATTTTATTAATTAGAACACACAAACAAAGCAGCAATATAAAAAAAGAAAAAAAAATTTTTTTTAAACTGCAAAGGAGCAAAGAAATGGGGAAGAGTAGTAGCAATGTATGGAATGGCACATGGACTCAAGCACACTGCAGTCTGAAGCTTCACAGTGCATGCGGCAATACATTGTTCATATTGTTCATATTCCAGACTGTCCACTGCTGACACATACAGTGCCAGAAATAGAATCATTTACAAAACCCAGGTATTCATGAATCCTACCACAAAGTGGCAAGGAACACATCTGCGAGCTGGTGTAGCAGGATCAAACGTCTTGAATGTCACAGTCACCTACCTACCTGCTACTTGCTCCAACAAGACAAGAAATATTAACACTTCCCATTAGGTTTGGAAATAAAAGTTCACATTCAAAAGGTAACTCAGTCCGCCAGAAGCTACACAGTCTTCCCTTTTTAAAAAAGTTATTCTACTAAATATTGCTGTCATCTCCCTCAAAGTTACACAGCCCAGCTAACAACCAGCACTGGAAGTGCCAAAAGGGCAGCATGGACCGGAATATGGCTTTCTGGCTTTCTTTTCAGTCCAGCTATGAGCTGGCATGACTGGCTTGACAAGATTATTTATGCAGGCTTCTGTTTATTCAGAAACAGAACCCCCAAATTTTGTAGATGACAAGTGAAAACTGAGTGAAAGACTGTAAAGAAGGAATCACTAGAGTGTCAGAGAGAAGACTTCTAAGTAGGCTAGAAGAAAAATAGGTGAAGATTTTTGATCTCAAAAGGATTAGTGTGACTAAGAACTGACTCAGCAACCTATTACGCTATTTTGAATTTTGGTGCATTTATTTATAATCTTCTACATGCAATAGACTTGTCTCCAGTCCTGCAGAAATAAGTACACAATGAAAAACAAACAACCTGCCAAAAACTAAACAAATAGAAGCTCAAAAAATTTAGTCTTGTCTGTAATCAGAGTCACATTGTTCCACTCTTTCTATTCACATCACAATGATTCACTACAGTATTCCTCAAGTCTTCACATGGCTGCAAAAAGGAACAGTAACAAAGGCTGACTACCAACTTTCTCACCCTTCAAATGCACAATGGAATGTGGGTTCAGTAAGGGAGCACTAAAAGATCACCCACAACTCCAGTTGCCAAGCTGTACTACCTGCACTCCCTAAACATGAACATTATGGAAAAAATCTGCAGATCTTCCAGAAAAGAATTAATTCTATGTTTTATTCTCTACCTTTCAGCAGAGTAGAAAAGGTCATACAAGAAAGCCGTACATGAGGACACTTTCTTGGGAGAGGAAAAAGAATCACAAAAGTTAAGAGTAAGCAAGGATGAAACATGGATGTTTGCATTTACTATATCACCTCCAACTCTTTAATACAAGTTCATCATAGAGATCATGTCAATCTCCAAAAAGTAGAATAAAAGAAAAGAATCCAGGGAGGAGGAAAGATGAAGACTGAAAGCAGGTTTCAGTTAAAATAAAATCTTAGGAGATAAATACATAAGTGTCATATTATAGTAACACCAGGAATGAGCAGATGTAACGAGAGCCTGAGAAATGGAAGATATTTATCAAAGAACTCTAAAGAGGTATTTAAGCATAACAGAAAAGGAGGTCACACACAAACATCATCACACTATTAGCAATATCATACTTGTGCAAAGTTAAAAACACACACCACATCACTTAACCTATACTAGGGAGCTTCCCCCCCTCCCCCAAAAAATAGTATTTATTTGACAACGTAAGTTACCATTTTGGAATGTTTTTTTAACTCTTCCTCAACTGCACATTTGGTTTGTTTCTTGCAAAAGTGAAGGCTCAATAATTCATTTACATTGGCATGAGAACACAACAGGAGAATGAGTATACAAAGACTGAGAAACAAGAAAAAAGCTTCCATGGTTTATTAGACATGAAAGAGCACTCTTCTACTGTAAAACATTCAACAATAAAACAAGTCAATTGGAGATGATCTAGTTGCCTCAAAATCTCCAAGAGCTACTGTAAAGCCAGTAAAGTGTTTCCCACTATACTTGCTGCTTTGCAGGCTGAGCCATTTTACAGGAACCTCTACCAACACTAGCATCAAGTTTGCTCTGCTCCCACAGACTATGCTACAAAAAATTAGATAGCTACAGTTTTGTTCCCAGTGACAAAGCCAACTTTTAGTTGAACTCATAGCAGTGGCTATGGCAGGACAGCATGCTAAGCTACTGAACTGATTAAGAACACTTGTTTTTTTAATTCCTTCTGACACAAATAATTTGCATACACACTCAGGTAGGTTTGGTATTGTTGTTGGGTTGTTTTTTTTCCCAAATGGCCAGAAGGATTGTTTTTATGCAAGGCAAACAGTCTCTCCTATCTTACAGATAAAAAGTGCCTTAACACTGTCAAAACTATAGCTAATTATTTACCTGTGATGACTCTGCTCTGTATAATGTTCAAGGATATTCACCAGGACAATGCTACTAGAACACCTATGTTTTGCCACTGTGACTTGAATCATTCTCTATCACTCTGGAAAGTCAGAGTTTCAAGGCAAGCAGTTTGGAACACGCTGCAGAGTGGACAGCATGGCAGCACACAGCAATAAGGAAGGCCAAGCCAGGACTACAGCGAAAGGGGCTAGAAAACAATCACCTCTGCATATGCCTGTAATGCAGTCTTACTCCTCCTACAGGCTACTTCAGCTAATGTCATTAAAAACAAGACAGGTGTTTACACAGAGAGCAGCAGAACTTTGCACTTGCTTAGCAGTTGATCAGTATTGTTTCCAAGATGCTGTGAATATTTAATGCAAGTCTACTTGCCTCAACACGGGTTTTGTTTGTGTGGGTTTGAGAGTCACATGCCACAAAGCAAAGTAGAAGAAAACACTGTCAGCCAAACCTTGCTCCCACAAGCATTAGCAAATATGCTAAATCCTATTTTGAATTATTTTTAAATATTCTAACAAGTTTTAAACCATTTTTACCATCTGAAAATTTCTAGACTACAGGTTTTTAAGCTTGTGCTTTTGCTGAGGATTGACTGCATGTGTCTGCCAAGAAAAGCCAGCTTCTCTCACTAATTTTCTCAGAAAACCCTAACTCTACTTGAAGATATAATTTAAATAAGCAGATTTTTCATTCCCAATGAGGAAGAACACTAAAGATTTGGGAATGAAGAAGTGAAGCTGAGCCTGGGAGGAAGGGGAGAGATAGGGACATGGTGTTTTATGTTTTGTTTTTGTTTCTCATCATCCTATTCTAACTCCCAATAAATTAAATGAATGAATTTCCACTTACATAAGTCTGCTTTGCAGATGGTTCAAATTGCTAAGCAACGTTCCTGCCCTTAACTCATGAGCTTTTCCATTTTATTTTCTCCCCTTGTCCAGTTAAGAGGATGTAGCAGAATGCTCTGCCTAGGAAGGGGTACTAATGGATATGGATACTAATCAGATACTAATCAGAATTTGCTTTTTATTAGTAATCATTGTAAACATAAAAGTATAGTATCTAATTTAATAATTGAGAAAAATCAATTCCTCCAGAAGGACATAGACTGAAGCAATAACTGTGTTTGTTTCTGCCAGAACCAACAGCTGATACAATGTTCTGTTTGATATTGCTTATTAAGTATTAACTAGTTTTGACATATACTGCTTATTAAGTATTAACTAGTTTTGACATATACATCTTTTTAAGTCATCTAAATTAAGATAAATCAAGACAAAGGAGATTGATGTTTCTCAACATATTTGATAACAATGTACACGTACGCAGTGAATGCTTTTACAGCATGAAGGCAAAAGGCATCTGCATTAACACTTCATGAGGTAAAGATAACTGACTGTAGACACAGGGTGGAGTGCAGCAGAACACTGCATAGGTGGAGGTTAACAGATGTGATGGAGAAGGGGAGGATTATACCATTTTTGGAGAATGTAGCCTTGCTCTACAATCCCAAAGTCGAAGGTCTGGAGGATACTGAAAGCCAGTAGTAGCACTGAAATCTTACCTAAAGCTGCTGAGATGAGGGCTGTTGAGCCTGCACATCTAGCCTATCAACATATGACTGACAGTCAATTACTTCATAGTACAAAAGCCCAGTTCTACTTTTCCACAGCAGGAACTTCTAAGATACCTCTCCTAGGTGTATGGATATTCTCCCTCAGTGGGGAGCACCCCTCAAGGTTCTCTCTTGAGGCTGAGCAACACAGTCACACAGTCATTGTTATGGATGAGTGATATCAATAATTACCCTTAAACAAACCGTTGATCAAATCTGGGCTAGGATTCATCTCAGCCACCCCTAGGCTCCTCTCTGAGAGGCAGTTTTAGAAAGCAAGGTGGTCCTTTAATAAACTTAGTTCAAAGTGACCATTCGGTCTGCAACAGCAGGGAATGAGCTAGCAGCTGGGTGGGCATCTGTCAGCCACCAAGGTCAATCCACCATAGGGATTGAACAGCAAACCTGTTCAACAGAGCCAGTAAGAAGAATATTAACTGTGATAAGGCACACTTAGTGCAATTTATACAGAAAAATCTTTTAGCTCAGGGAATAATGTCTGATAAGACAGCAAACTAGTTTACCTGGCATAACGCAATTGCAGCTCAATTGCTGAGGGCAAACTCTTGAAGCTGTCTTTATTGCTATTAAAAACACCCACCAAAACAGACCACCAAACAGAAAAAATATGAATGCTATACATACAAGAAAAGTGTTAGTGTTGTACACTCATAAATCACTTGATTCTAACAATGAATTAAACAGCACTGTTTTCTGATATTGATCCATTGCCAGAATGAAGTATCTCAAAGGACAGCATATCCTTTAATTTGCACTGTCAGCAATATCTTAGTTTCTCTTTCAACAGCAATATCAATAAAATTACTTGGTTAAAATACTCACTTTTTTCCCCCCTTAGTCACTGATAGATAAATTACTCAGAATCAAAAGCACCTCTGATAGAAGGCTGGCACTATGCACTGAAGTAGGAATAGACTGATTATTTTCAAGAATTTACCATTTGACTGATCAAGGATTAGTGCTAGGCCAGCCACTAAATGAGTGACAAATGCTCTCTATTATCCCCTCTCACCCTCTATGCAGAGCAGAAAGAACTGGAAAACTAAAACTACTTTAATGACAACAATAATAGTAAAATGAAGTATATACAAAACCAATACCAAATCCAACACTCCCTGATGACAACTACATCACCATCAACACTGATGCTGTGGAAGAAGTCCTAGACTGCACTCAGCAGCAGATGGAAACCAGATTCATGGGCTGGATCATGGAACTGGATTCAGGAACTCATGGATCAGGACTGAAGACAGAACAAATAGAGCCCTCCTTGGATGCTGGCCATTGAAGAGGAGAACCTGACCCTCATGATTCCTTAGCTTTATATCAAATATGATGTATGTGAAATGGAATACCTCGTGGGTCACTTTAGGGTCACCTGTCCTGTCTGCTTCTTCCTGCAGGTACAGCCTCTTACTCTGCACCCCCNCCAAGTGATTTTCAGACTGTGCCAGACCCCCCAACATGGTATACAGGATTTAGCAGTGATCTTGGTCTGCATACCAATCCCTGGTGTTAACTATAAACATTTAAGTCTTATCACTGCTAGAAGCAGACACGGTCTGCAGAAACATTTTGTTAATGTTAGGAAATGCAGTTATTTAGAAGAGCTTTAGCTGAAAAGTAAAACCATTGAACAGAACTAGTTCTGTTCTAACCCAAACCAGGACATGACTATATCAAAGACAGAAATGAAACTACATCATGATTAACTAGAAACATAAGAACGTATACTGCAGTTGGTTTACTACTGTCTGGATATTCGCACTTGCAACTCTTTCTGCTAACATTAATTTATATAAGCAGTTCTGTCCAAAGGTCAGAACCAAAAATTATAAAATACTTTGTACTTACATTTACCTTGCCAGTACATTTATTGATTGCTTACTACAGCAAAGTACACTATCAGTAAGTCATAATTTGATACTGAGGTTTATCAACATTTTCTCTCATTTTTATTAAACTGAGAAATGAGCATGATCATTGTGGGAGACTCTACATGCATTCAAGATTGCTAAACAAAAGGTTGAGGCATGTCCCCACAAGAAAGTTATCTGTGTAACCCACACTTGGGATCTTTTCTTTAAGCTACTGGAGTTACTGCTTGCAGATTAGATAAGGAATGCTCCCACAAGATTTCATGGCAACAGACACAGGAATGATCATGAGACATCAGGTGACAGCAGCTTCTGCCTGCCTTTTACACATTGCTAAGAATCCCACTTATTCACTGAGAGGTAAATAAGAATTAGTAACAAATTCTGTCAAAAAATAATGCAAGACTTACACTACAAAAAATCAGAGAAAAAATTATGCTATTTAGTGATACAGATTATTTTCAAAAATTCAATTCTAAGTTCGTATTTATTTCAGCAATTAAAAAGGTCATAATCTTATTTGCTTTCTGTGTCACAAGTGGAGAAATTGCAACTAACTTTGTATAAAGTGGTGTAGCTGACAAATTTGACAGAAATCTTTATGTGTACTGTCTCTATAAGAGAGAATGTAGTTTTAGAGGGGATCTGTTGTTCTGCTTTCAGAAACATCAACTTTACTATCTCTTTGCTACCTTAAAAGCAGTAAATGGCAATAAATGCTTTTTTTTTTATATATAGAAGACTTAAGTCACACAGGCCAAGTAAATATTGATTTTACTATAGCTGATCTGGGAGCAGAAGTTAATTTCAGTGGTCTGCACACAGTGTTTTATGAGTTGTTTTAAAAATATTTTGCATTACAAGGTATTAAACCAGCTAAGAACCTTTTAAAATAATCTGAAGCTTAAAATGATTGAGCTGTACAATTCTAGCAGGGAAAATGTACATCTGAGAGAAAAAGGAAGTGATATTAAAGGCTCTGCTTCATCAGCTCAGGAAACCCAGCAGAACACTCTTTCAACCCAAGGCAGTCAGTCCTGAAGTCTTGCTTTTTTTGGAGGCCACAGCTCAAGGGCAGCCCCACAAAAGTACTGGGTTAGAACCAGTCACCAGCACAAGACAGTGACAGGACCTGCCTGGGCATCACATACTATTTCTTTAAGAAGCTATCCTCATAGCTAAAACGCTTGATGAACTCCTCCTTTTAGCCAGTTTTCCAAAACAAGGGGAAATACATGATCTTTGAGATGGTCAGGTAACACTATCTGCCCAGCCTTTTTCTCATCCTAGGTATACAACGGAACATTGCATCTATATGCTGTAAGTTAGTATATCTTGGGCCGTAATTTCGAGTTAATCAGACCCAGGCCAGTTAAGCAAGCCTGAACAATGCCTCAATAAAGAGAGATATTTCTTGACTGCAGTACAAAATCCACACGATAGTGAAATTTAGCAAGAGATATACAACCATCCTGCTTCCATCTGCACAAGCAATACTAAACGCTCTTTTAACTGTCAAATATTACAGAAAGCTGTAGGCACACACTGGTGTGTGCCAGGCTTGATCCAAGCAGACTACCAGGGGAAAGCTGTTGACTGTCAATCTGCACAGCACATAAATCAGCCACCACATTTCCAAATTTCTGAGAGCCCTTGAACTGTTTGTTTGGTGCTTTTCTGAATGCTTAGTTAGAAATTCACCTTGGCATGTAACAAGTGTCAGAGAACAAGGCATCTCCTTCCCCTAGGGCACAAGCACACTTTTCACCCACTGGAAGGATGAGCCAGGGACTTACAGCAATTTTCTCTCCCAGCCACACGCTTAGTGAAGATTAGAGCATGTTCCACCCAGACGCCACACAAATTAGGTCACATAGCAGACCACACTGCTGCCAATTCCTGCCCTATTCATCAGGGACAAGGGCAGGAAGCATATGGAGCCCTCCAGTTAAGGGTCAGAGCATTTCACTGAAAACATAAAAGTGAACCAGCGGCAAATTATTCACTGGCCAGGGGAAACATGGTTTCTCCATACGGCAGAAGTGAGTCACGGGCACCACTCTGTCCAACACAATGCAGCCTGCATCCAGCAGAACAGTCCCCCACAGTTTACAGAACGGACTCTACTACAAGACCACAGAAAAAGATTTTCCACTTTCTCAGTAAGCATGTGCATTTAATAGTTCAATAACTGTAGGAAGAGTTTAAAATAAAATAAAAAAAAACCTCTAAAAAAACCCAGTCCTTCATAGCCTGAAAATCTGCTCATGTGAAGACCCAAAAGATAACTATGTAATACGGTGTCATTACTATGTAATCTGTTCTCATGCATTTCGTCTACCACCATAATGTATTTCAGAAAACATACTTCATCACCTGCTGTCAAAAAGGAAATTACTGTTTTCCTGTGTTTAAAAAGCCACCGTTGTTTCAAACCAATCAAATCTGAAGTCCAGCACAGCTCTACCAAGCAAACTAACCAACCCAGAGCTCACAGTAACATGAACAATACAGTAAGTATTTTTTACTATTGTAACATCTTGTAGTATGATTAAATAATTTCGAGCTGCTATCCGTGTATATATCTCTTGGGAACAGAGATAAATTGTCTCCCACCTGAAAGGAAGCTTTTCATTTGTAGGCTAGTGCTCCTGCAAATTCCAAAGGGAGACTATCATAGCAAAAAGTGAGACTAAAAAGGTAACAGAAGCTAAATGCAGAGTTTTGAAAGTTTCAAAAGACAAACTCTCAAACTGTAAGTTTGCAAAATGCTTCAGTCATGTCACTGTCATTATTTCCTGCTGCTATGAAAAAAATATATCACTCCTTTTAATCACTGGGGTAGGTACTGCACAACAATTAGCTCACACAAAATGTAAATACGTATCTTTTGCTTCTGCTGATAGCCGCATGTAAAAAATAAAATATTTAGTGGCATATTGCTAAGATACTAATATATTACTCAATTACTACAGAGTGCTTTATTGGCTCCAAGAATTGAGATTTTTTTAGAAAGGCACACAGTGCAAAACTGCTTTCAGTAGGTTTCACAGAACTGGCGTATTTTTCTTCCTCCCTAATATAGGGTAAGTATAAGCCTATCCTCAAATGACAGGGTGACATCCATCTGGGTAATGAGGCAATCGAGGTAGAAAAAAATCGATTTAAAAGATAATCGCATCAAATACTGCTACACCAGTGGATTGTATGAACATAAAAACACAAAACAGCCAAACAGTTCTCCTGGAAGAGTTTCAGAAGTTTTCCTGAAACAATATAAATTATCTTCTAAGACATGAAATAGCAACTAAAAGACCTCGTTTGTTTGAATAGGTGAAGAAAATACACAATCTCTTCTTTTTTTTCCCCCTCCAAGATAAAAAGCCAGCTTTAGTTCAGTTAGGCACCACACAGTCTACCAGTGCCATCATACTTTAAGCACCTATCACTGACTTGAGAGCTTAAAAATTTAAGAGAGATTAAACATTTCTATAGAAGGATATTTCACTAGATGAGCTAAGTTATTATTTAGTATGTTTTTGTCCATAAATTAGCCTCTGACTAAACATACTCACGTTGTTTAACATTAAGAGGACAGAAGAGTCTTACATATTTTGGCTTCACTTAAACATTTACATTCACCTACTTTATCAGATATGAGCTTCAATCTCCTTCTTCCAGCCCCTACCAATTCTCAGAAGCATCAACTGACCAATAAAACCAAAGCCACACCTCTGCAGAACCTGCAACATTTACAGGCAAGAATCACCCCAAACCTTCTAGCCAGAGACAAGGTGCTTCCTCCCCATTATTTACATTCTGGATTTGTATGAAAAGCAAAGGACGTGACAAAGAAACGATTACAAACACATACTCCTCCCAACTTTTCCACTCATTTTTTTCCTGCTTGAATATTTCTAGTAGTGCATCATTGAAAATTCTCTCCTCTCAGAGAGAGGCTTTCCCCTCCAGATTTAATTTCTTTTATGTTCTGTTTATTTCTCATTTTCCCTTCCATGCCTTTAACCTTCCACCCTTTTTCAGATTTTTGGCACTCCTCTCCTGTGTGTATTTGCAACACAAACCTTTCTACAAAGTTGCCAAAAGCCAGAAGTCCTCCACAGATATAAAATGTATAGCATTTAAAAAAAAAAAAAAAGTGTAGATGACAGTGAATTTGAGACTGTCACTCTCCTGGAAAGTACATCTACAGTTCCACACTTTTTGAAGAGTTCGGAACATTATAATGCAAGAAATTTCCTGGAAAAATCCTACTTAAGAAAAATTATAATTGCAATATACCAGCAATGATATACATGCTTTTAAAAATAGACAGCTCTCAGCTCATAGGGAGTTAAGCAGGCCTTACAAAACAATCACTAAGAACTCTGCTTAATCACATAAAGCACCTGAGCAACCAAGTAGCTGCTACTCAACAAGGAGATCTACACCTAGCCTAGCTACAGTCAGGGCAGGCAGTATTAGAGAAATCATCCATAAACACAAACATCACCAAGTACCTGTGTGCACGCACTGGCACTTACACATTAAAAACATCTGAAGGACTGAGACAGAAAACGTCAAGAAGACCAATTCCTCTATTATCCCACACATTAACATTTTAGAGGTTTTACAACTGCAGTGTTCATCGGTTAATTGCATTGCCAGTTATAATAGTTGCCTCAAGTTTATGCTCTTCTAAAAATACAACGATAAAAGAAGAGGGGGGAAAAAAAGAATAAAATCTGATAAATAGTCCTAAAAATCCCCACAGCAATACATAAAGAGCCAAAACAAAGGTTTTCCCAGTTTAAAACCCAAGATAACTGATTTTCCCCTAACTTTCCAAGAGTGATCCACTGCAGCTGTACATCATGCACAGGTTGAAAACATGCACATTTTGAAGAACACCAGATCTCTCTGACCTGTAATTTAGTGAGCTCTCCAGATTCAGTCAAAAGCAACTCCACTCACATGACTGAATTTTCTTGATATTTCTGTCAATTTTAACAGTTTGGACTGGGCCATAAAGGCAAAGTTTCTGCTCGCAGCTAAACTGGCGTATATCCAAATCTACCTCATTGTTCTAGACACAAACATATGTGAGATCAGAGTCCCAGCCCATCATTTTATTCTAAAGTTAGCCATTACACCGCTACATCTTAAAAGGATTTTTGATCTCTTTCTAAAAACCCATATTCAGACTCCAGCTTTGTACCAAATAAACCACATCAAAAGTCAAGTCAAATGGACCAAGTTCTCTATTAATCAGCAAGTTCTGTATTCATCAAGTTCTGAAAATTTAAAAAGTAATTAGCTCCCATCTGTCAATTGCTGTATCTAAACAGCACATTCACAGATGCTATGAATCCTCAAATTACCTTTTCCATTCCATTAATTGGCCCTGGCCACGAAACAGCAGAATAGTCAATCCCAATAGTCAATTGGGATGAGAAAGAAAGGATGGCAGAAATAAAAGGAAAGAGAAACATCACCAATTCCTTTTCCTCCAAAGTATCCTTCCCAAAATATAGTCTTTCCAAATCACAGGCAATATTGCCCCCTTGAGATACCACCATAGTGAAGAAAGAAGTATAAGAGGTGATGGCACTGCTACAACTACAGACATTCAAAAGTCCCACAAGACACAGTAAGCAGAACTGTACAGCACCAAAACAACTAAATACTAACATCACTGTAACAATGCACAGCTTAAGAAATTTGAGGGCATTAGGATTTTTAGTCAGAACAGCAATAAAGCTTACACCATGAAAAAGTTTACACGTTATAGGTGAAAGGGAAGATGATGACACAAGCTTTACCAAGATCTTGCGGCTGCAGGTGTGACACAGCCAGGGCTCACACAGCGCTTGCAATGGAGCAGTGCCACAGAAAACAGCCTTTCCCAGGACTGCTTCCTGCCATGCCTTCCACAACCTACTCCTGTTAAGAGTCAGCAAACCTGAACACAGTTAAAAAAAGAAGCTTGCATCATGTGTAGAAGGTTTAAAAAAATAAAAAATTCTGGGTCTGTTTATCCACCACAGCCTTGAAAACAAAGGTAAGCAAGCAAGCACTCACCCAGTCGAGGGTTGCAGGTCTGCCTGTCGGTATCCTGAGGCACAGCAACCTTGTGCTTTTTCCACGCAACTTCTTTGGCTGTTTGAATGCTCATGATCAAGCTCACTCTTTGAAAAACAGGAAAGTGAATATGCAGAGGAAGTACAGGCTAGTACCCACACAAGAACTGCATGCCGGGATTCGAGGGGGAGGGAAGCACTAGTTTTCCTCAGAGAGTTTGACACATTCAGCCACCCAGTGACTGACAAAACCATTCAGGAAACAAACCTTTTAAAACGCTGCATGTAAACAATAGACTTCAAGCTAACTGGGATTCTTTTTCTCTTTAAAACCCGATGAATACACAGGGTTGCTACTCCTCATGTAAACAGAGGGACATACTAGCTTTCAAACCATCAGCAAGTTAAACTCTATATACAGAAAACAGGAAAGAAGGTGGTAATTTCCTTTATTGTTCAAATCATCCTCTCTGGTCAAACAAATGAATTTTAAAAATCCTAAATATTTTTAGTAGTTACTTTGCAAAAAGCTTGTAGCATATTCATACTTTTTCAATGTATTTGATTGAACATGAAACCAGGACAACTCTTCACATTTTTAAATGGCCTTTCAAAAGTAGTCAAGAGAACTCTAACACAGGATTTTAACATAAAATAAACCTCTGCGTCAAAAATTAAAACTCTGATTAGGTGCCATTTCCACTGTGCAGTAACTCCGAACACAATAGACAACACTCTTCTAAAGTAGAAGGTTAATAATGCAAAGCTACGACAGCATCAGTGTTATTTTACAAGCAGCCCTTTAAATAGAGTTTACCACCCATATAGAAAGCGAATCCAATCCCTCGACCTTCAACATCTTGTTGCCAGCTTTATAATCAAATTGAGAGGACTATGAATTCTCTATTTATGAAAGATGTGCTCTAGGATACTGAACTGTACAGAATTCCAACAGTCTCAAAAAAGTAATGCAAGAGGAGATGAAGTATAACACAGAAGTTCAGGCACTGTGATCAGAGAGGAGCTGCACACAGGAGAACTGGTTTCGAAAACAAAAAGACAGATGCTATTTGATTTATCTGTCTCATTGTATCATGCCATCAGACAACTGATCTAAATAGAGCTCTCATTTCTTCATTACTATTCAGCTGGGACAGTGTAAACTGTAAACTGGACAGTGTCACATAACAGACAGACACTATTGGGGGTAGGGAAAAATCAAAATAATTTTTTCTTTACATTTTATTTGGGGCAGGAGTTAGTCTTACTTTGTTTTGGAGTTTGGGAGTGGTTCCAATTTTAAGATTTCCTCAAAATTAGAGCCTGAAAGATGTACACAAAAGGAGTTTTGTTTCTGAGAATAAAGACAACCATACATTCAGGGGCCTAAATCAGACATTTGTATCCAAATATTTTTGTAGATTACACAAACAAGAGCAAAGCATATAGGTAAAGTTTTAAAGCTAGGACTTCTATTTTAGAAACAAACAACGGTGACATATTTTGTCATAGCAAATACAAATATAAACCTTACTATGTCAAGCACTTCACAAGCACAACCCAAAAATATGCTGCCAGCTCTACCAAGCATACAATGACAATTAGTGGGCAGCCACGCACATGTTAGAAGTCTTACCAACAGCAGCTGAACTTCCCTTTTTCAGGTCTTGACAAGATCAGTCTGCATTCCCTATGAGCACTCTCCTGTTGATCCAACACCTCATCTCACTCCCTTCTACTCCAAAACAAGGCTCAAATCAATTAAGACTCAGACACTTGCCAAGACTGAAGGATACATTCTAGTTTCAGGAGTTAGCTCATTTGTTAACAACACTTCTGGCTTTCTCCCTCAACAAAGAAAGGATGTGCAGTCATGGAGAGCAGTTAGAGAAACACCAATCTCTGAGCCTACATCAGTCTCTTGAACTTCAACATGAAGACATTAGAGGAGATAAGGGAAATCACTCATTCACTGGAGAGCTTCCAAAGAACCTCATCTCTGAAGCTCTGCTTGCCATCAGCAACTACATTACGTACATTAGAGAGACCACTTTAATAGCAAGTTTTACTTCGAAAATCCAACATGTCAATAAGAATACACACTGAGAATATTTAACTTAAAAACAGCCAACCCCTCTTTAATTTAAATAAATACAGTGTATCTCTTGTCTAAATGGAGATAGAATTATTAACATTGTGTAGTTTCATGTCAGAATCTATCTGCACAGAAGTTAGGTTTACGATGGCAGGAATACTATTTTTTAAGCTAATTTTTAAAACTGAAGCTATGGTCTCTGCCAAAATCTGAAATACTGGATGGGAAATCCATGTATCAACCACAAGAGCTGATAAGCAAAAGAGAAATGGGGGCTTTTGTGGAAAGCAGTCTTTGGAGAAGGCAAAAGAGACTTTTTTTTGCATTTTTAAACAAACTCAAGAGTTCAACACACTAGCACACCCTACCCACAAACCATTTCATTCATTAGGAGAAGATGGTCTTATTCTACTACTGCAGAATTCAATAGGCCATTTATTTAGCAGCTTTGACTGCAGTATGTGTTCCCTTTTATTCACTCTGGTGTTGACAGCAGTAATCAAATTTTGTACATACCACTGGCTCTATTATAGTTCAACAGCTGCTGGCCAGCTGCCTAGTCATCTTATCATCACATAAAATAAAAATTAAAAAAAAAAAAAAACCAGCCAAAGAGACCAGCTGAAACTATAGTGGCAAGACAGAAGTAGAGTGAAGCTGAAGAAGTCTATTAAGTCCAGTATGGGAGATATTGTAGTGGGTGTTTACTACAGGCCACCTGATCAGGAGAATGAAACTGATGAGGCCCTCTATAAGCAACTGAAAGTAGCCTCGAGATCACAGGCTCTGGTTGTCATGGGGGACTTTAATTACCCAGACATTTGTTGGGAGACGTACACAGCCAGACATACAGACCAGTAGGCTCCTCCAGAGCATTGTTGATAACTTTCTAACTCAGTTGGTGGAGGAACCGACAAGGAGAGGAGTATTGCTGGACCTTGTACTAACAAATAAAGAGGGACTCGTTGAGGATGTGAAGGTAGGGGGCACCCTTGGCTGTAGTGACCATGAGTTGGTGGAGTTCAAGACTGTGGGCAGTAGGCACAGGGACAAGAGCAGGATTGCTACCCTGGACTTCAGAAAGGCCAACTTTGGCCTTCTCAGGGAACTGCTTGATAAAGTCCCATGGGACAGGGCTCTAGAAGGTATGGGGGCCCATGCAAGCTGGCTAGTATTCCNTGGAACAGCTTGTTCTTGCCACCATCTCCATTTGGAGAGAGAGGAACCTTATCATAGAATGGTTAGGGTTGGAAGGGA
>VWZO01008977.1:70094-89902 GCA_013396975.1 Bucco capensis | reverse complement strand
AGGACAAGAGGGAATGGGAGCAAGCTGGACCACAGGAGGTTTAGTATTAATATGAGGAGGAACTTCTTTACAGTAAAAGGGTGATGGAGCACTGGAACAGGCTGCCCAGGAGGGCTGTGGAGTCTCCTTCTCTGGAGACATTCAAGAGCCGCCTGGATGCATTCCTGTGTGACCTCGTCTAGGTGATCCTGCTCTGGCAGGGGGGTTGGACTAAATGATCTTTCTAGGTCCCTTCCAGCTCCTGACATACTGTGATACTGTGATACTGTGGTGGAGTCAACATACCTGGAGGGGTTTAAGAAACCTCTAGATGTGGTCCTTAGGGCCATGGTTTAGTGGCATGGGAGTGATAGGTAGATGGTTGGACTTGATGTTAGACGTCTCTTTCAACCTTAATGATTCTGTGATTCTGTGACCTGTGCTGTAACAGAAGCCAATACTGGTGCAAAATGCTCAAGAGGCTGTGCAGTCTCCATCACTGGTAGCTTCCAAGGCCAGGCTCGGTAAAGGCCGGAGCATCCCAAGGTCCCTTCCAGCATGAATTGTCCTGTGACCCTTCTCTCTAGTAGGCAGATGATTAGAGCAAGAGGATGTTCAACTCTTGCAGGACAGACCTTGCAGCTGGAGTTCTTAGGGTTTGTAGAAAGAACTCTTAAGGTTGTGCTGAGCTGCGTCCTGGCACTCCTGCTCACCATGCTTTGATGTGTGTCAAGAGTTCATGAGTGTCTGTGGGGTTAGAGGAGCAGCCCACTTGCTCTACCAACATTCCAGGTTACAGTCAGATCAGGAAGCTGAAGTTCTGACTTTTCTCCACATATACCAGAAAACAGCCCAAGGACTATTTCTAGCCAGATTTCCCCTAAAAAGGAGTTACACAACTGTACATCAGTAATTGCTTGCTCCTCCCTCCCAGAAGCTTGTGCTGTAAAGGCCACCAGCTCTCAACAAACACACTAGGGAGTGATGAACTTGAGAGGAGCTGAGCTCATATGTTTAATGCAAAACAACATCTATGTGGAGAAGAGAGGGGTAGACTACAGTCCTCACTGGCCAAAGGGCTCCAGAGCAGACTCAGAAAGGGTCTGAGAGGCCTCCTGGCATGGACATGTGGCCTAGAGCCAGTCAGACCACAAACACCCTCTTGCTTAGTGCTGGCTAGAGGAGGTGAGGCTGTGTTGGAAGAGCTGGTGAAGGATGCTGCGTAAACAGGAGCTGTGAAATGGTAAATGCTGGGGACACAGGAGAGGAAAGGAAGAGGAGGTGGCATAGGAAACCAGAGATGTGATGAAGGAAATTGGGCTTATTGAAGTGGATAAGGCAGATAGGGACACAGGGACAAAAGATGTGGACTCCATTAGTTTCATAATTTATTGGAGAAATTGCCAGTTAATGACATCTCGCCAAACATTCACTAACATCAATCAATATGGTGGCACTTATGCTTGGGTTTCAGCACAGAACTTACTCCTGGAGACAGTTCAGTAGCAAATATGGGAAGAGCGATTCAGCCACAGACACAACACAACACTAAAAGAGTTTCAAGGCTGCTTTGGGAAGTGACCATATTGTTCTCCCAAATTCCCACCTTTGCAACCAAATGACTGATGACAGTGTCTGCATCTGCTGCAAGGGCCTGTGACATGTCCAGCACAGAAGCTCTTGTTCATGGACTCTGAGACTTTCTGCAACCTGCAACCAAAATCTCTCACAGCTAGTGGGAAATCTGTCATTGTCTTGTGTGCAGATGGTCATATGCCTTTAGTCTGGGATGCCACACAGCTGCCAAACTTCCTCTCTTTATTTTGAAGGTGATGGACCACTTCAGCCTTGCTGTAGGAGATGATGAAGTTAAGGGTTGAGCAAAGACTTCCAGGGGAAGTCTCATGGAAGACTGAAGAAGAGTTGCCCCAGGAAAGCCACCTTTTCTCCTCAGAGTATGTTTCTCCTCCTGCTCCCTCTGCTCAGCTTACTGCCTGAGAAATCTCCTGACTGGGAAACACAGCAACCGGGAATTTGACCAGATAACTACCATCAAGTCCATGGAGTCCACCAGACTGCACCCAGATACTGAGCCCTTTAAGCAGATGATGTGCCTTCTGGCAGAACCTGCCATTAGAAGCGTTGGGAACAGAGGAGGATCATCTTCTTGCAGCACCTCTACTCTGCTGCTGAAGCCAGTCTAATGTGAAATGTTCTGAATGAGTGTCTTCTGGGAAATGAACCAAAGCCAAGTAGTTTTGGCAATGCTTATGCAGTGCTCTGGGGCTGCGGCAAGATCGTCTTGCACGTTTGGTTCAGGAAGCAACGGGCAAAGCAACTTTTCACTACAAGCATGAGTTAGAGTGATCTGCTCTGTAACCACAGGTTCCCCTCTGGTGCACTCCACGAGGCTGCAGATCTTCTTCACTAGGTCTGGAAGAAGATGTGAATGTGAGCACAGATTGTGTTGTCTGAGAAAGCAGGACAGGCTGGATCTTCTTAATGTGTTGGGCTTATCACTGCAAGGGCCTTCCTGCCACTGGGATTGTGCGCTGAGGTACCATGACTTGCTTTGTCATCAGGAGCAGGCCAGCAGAGGAGAAGAAGCCTGGAGAAGAGCAAAATGAGGGGAGATCTTATCAATCCTTAAAGGGTGGGGTTCAGGAGGATGGGGCTAGGCTTTGTTCAGTGGTACCCAGGGACAGGACTACTGGCAATGGGCACAAACTAGACCCCAGGAAGTTCCATCTGAACAGAAGGAGGAAATTCTTTCCTTGGAGGGTGGTGGAGCACTGGCCCAGGCTGCCCAGGGAGGTGGTGGAGTCTTCATCTCTGGAGAGATTCCAAAGCCACCTGGACACCATCCTGTGTAACCTGCGCTAGGTTATCCTGCTGGAGCAGGGGAGTTGGACTAGATGATCTCCAGAGGTCCCTTCCAACCCCTAACAGTCTGGGACTCAGTGAGAAGACAATCTATGCAGTGATGGTACAAGGCAATACTGAGCTAGTGGGCAACTTCCATTTACTGCAGGAAATTCTTGTTTTCCCAAAGAGGAGTAGGAAGCTAATCCTCGTGAGAAGAAATCTAAGTCCTGTGCTCCTCGCTGCAGGATTTCTCCTACTTCATTAAATTCTGACATCTCAGAGGGCACGTCCTCACTGTCACATGTCACTTGTGCTAGAAAAACTAAGAAAAGCTTCTTTTTCCTTCTTGTTCTGCAAGTGTAATTGTGTAGTAAATGGAGCTGTGAGCTTTTATTTCCTTGTTAGCATGAGGTGTGCACCAGGCCAAGTGTTAAACAAGGCTGCTAGCACAGCTCTGGGGCAGAGCCAGCCTCTGCCGCCTGAAGATGTGGTCCATGGCTCTCTCTTGATCAAGAGGCTTTGAGGGAAAGACCATCATGGGAGGAATGACTTTAGCTGGGATTAGTAGGCTGGGGAATTCCCTCATTCACAAAGTCAGTGCCATGATATTCCTGGCTGGTTATCTTGCCACCAAGATTTTGGTGTCATCTAATGTGGCTTTTCCCACAAGTCTTTCTGTCTAGGCTGATAAAACTTGGAATGCTTGTGGGAACGGAACTTCCAGGATCCCTCTGAGACATGCCTCAGGGGGAGGCAGTGCAGGAATCCTGGCCAGTGCACAAGTTGCTCCTCACATGCAACCCCATAGAGATGATTCCTGCTCCTGGCTGGCTCAGCAAAGACCTGAAATAACTTCTCTACTCCTACGAGATCATTGAAGAGCCCACCATTGACGGGATGAGGCCAATGGCATAAGGTTCAACAAGGCCAAGCATCTCTGTCAGGAGGAAAGGCTGAGAGCCCTGGGGCTGCTTAGCCTGGAGAAGAGCAGAGCCAGAGGGGATCTGCTCAATGCTGAGCAAGAGCTCAAGGGTGCAGGGGGCAAGAGGCTGGGGCCAGACTCTGCTCAGTGGTGGCCAGGGACAGGTCAAGGGGCAATGGGCACAAACTGGAACCCAGGAGGTTCCATCTGAGCAGGAGGAGAAACTTCTTTGGTGTGAGGGTGCAGAGCCCTGGCCCAGGCTGCCCAGAGAATTTGTTCTGCGGAGAAATTCCAACCCCAACTGGAGGTGATCCTACACAAGCTGCTGTGGGTGACTCTGCTGAAGCAGGTGAGTTGGACTTGGTGATCTCCAGATGTCCTTTTCAACTCCCACCATGTCGGGATTCTGGAATTGTTCACTTTGGTCCTACTCTGGGAAGAGCATCAGTGGAGATTTTAGCTGTTCTGTCACAGAACTGGAAGAAATACAATCAACCTGCATGTAGGAGTCCCCCGGAGAAGTCATCCTCTTACACACACTCCAGGCATGTGCAGTTTTACTTCTTGTAGCCCACTTTACCTTGCTCCTGTGCATGAGGATTCCCAGTTAAACCCAGCAAGTTTTCCAGCTTACCCACATCAGCCCCTCCTTTGGGACTCAGTTCTGACTGAGACAGGAGGTGAAGCTGTGGAAGGACAGACCATGTCCAGCCTTCTAACTCCTCAGTGAATACCACAGCCTCTGCAAGGAGCTGGCAGTAAAGAGAGGGGTAGCAATGTAGGGGCTCCAAGTTGGGTAGCCTCCAGAACAGCCTAACCTCATCAGGCAGCACCTGGGGAGGGAAACACACACCAAGATGGGGGAGTAAGCCATATGACCCACTTGATGCAACTTCAGAACCTGCTCCCAGCACCACTGTTTTTCTTGATGGCCTTTGTGGTGCTTTTTCATGGGAAGAACATCCCACCAGAACACTGTTTATCTTAATCTGAGGATGGGCAGACCAGGAAAGATGATGCTAGAATTTAGGGAAGGCAGAGCTAGCTCTCAGATTCTTCTCAACACCAAGCTTTTCCTGCAGACACTCAATGTTTAACAGACCAAAGGCAGAAAAGCAGCTCATGCAGAGCCACCTGGGCAAAGCTGCTTTACCCCAGTGAGCACAGCACATGCAGTTCTGCAGTGTGGATTCACCAGGACCTTGGGAAGCACTCCAGCTCTGGAGTCCTCAGCACAGCAGGGCTATGGACCTGGTGGAGCAGGTCCAGAGGAGGCCACAAACATGTGAGGGTGGGAACCTCTCTGCTGTGAGGCCAGGCTGAGACAGTTGGGGTTGTTCAACCTGGAGGAGAGAAGGCTCCAGGGAGACCTTCTTGTGGCCTTCCAGTACTTAAAGGGCACTAACGGGGAAAGATGAGGAGAGATTTTATATCAGGGCCTGTTGTGAGAGGACAAGAGGTGATGGTTTGAAACTAAAATAGAAGATTCAGACTAGATAGAAGAAAGGAATTGTTTACGCTGAGGGTGGTGAGACTCTGTCCCAGGTTGGCCAGAGAGGTGGTAGATGCCCCATCCCTGGAACCATTCCAGGTCAGGTGGTTTGGGGCTGTGAGCAACCTCCTCTAGTTGCAGAGGTCGCTGCTGACTGCAGAGTGTTGGACTAGATGGCCTTGAAAGGCCCCTTCCCACCCAAACTAGTCTGTGATTCTATGAAACATCCAAGTATTCCCAGGTTGTGTGTTTCCCTGGGTGAGCTGTGCAGACCTGCAGGTCTGCTTTCCCCTTGCTCAGGGTCTGCAGACAGAGAGCAGAACCATGCCAGCAGATGCCCCTGCAGCCCTGACCCACCCTGCAGTAGCCTGCAGATCTCAGCCACTGCTCCCCTGGGCATTTGTGAGGTGATGTTTGATTTGAGTGGTGCTCAGGGGCAGCTGGCAGCTGACAGGACCAGACCCCAGGTGTCTCACAGGAGCTGTACAGCAGAGAGAGGTGACACATTCTGTACAGCCAGGGCAGAGGCAAAACAAGCCAAAAAGTGCTCTAAGCAGTGCCACACACCACGATGACAGCCAGGGCACTGACAGAGCCAACAGCTGCTGGTACAAGTGCAGCAACTTTATCCAGGAGGTCACCTCACCACCATCCACTTCCTCTTCCTTCACTTCTCATGTCAGGAGGACAAACAGAGCAGGAATTGTGTTCTTAGCAGCTCCCAGTCACCCCTCCTGTCTTAGGCTACAGAGACAGCCTTTCAGGAGAGCTCCTGCCTGCCACCACATGGATGCAGGGAGGGACACACAGGACATGGTCTCAAGTTGCCCCAGAGGAGGTTTACATTGGATGTCAGGAGAAATAACTTCCTTGCAAGGGTTGTTAGGCATTGGCCCAGGCTGCCCAGGGAGGTGGAGGAGTCACCATCTCTGGAGGGGGTTAAGAAACATCTAGATGTGGTCCTTAGGGCCATGGTTTAGTGGCATGGGGGTGCTAGGTAGATGGTTGGACTTGCTAATCTTAGAGGTCTCTTCCAACTTTAATGATTCTGTGACTTCATGACACAGGGCCAGCCCAGATTCCAGTACGTGGTCCTGGATCCAAAGATCTCTGGATTCTCGCTGTCTGTGCAGTTATATGAGTATAAAAAGCTGATGTGCAAGTGGCTTTCCTAAGGGTGTTGAAACTTTGTGTGGTGTTGAGGTGTCCATGTGAGAGCAGGTGTCCAGTTGTGGCTGCCTCAGGATGTTTGCTCTCTGCTGTAAAGGCACATCCCCAGGGGCACTGCAGGAGCAGAACACCGTGTCTCCTGTGAAGGCCAATGGAACATGTTAAGCCTAGGCAAAGCAGGCAGTTGCTCAGGGCAGCATGTGTCAGGGGAGGCAAAGCTCTCTGCTGCTCAGCAGGGCAGTGGGTTGCCAACCAGGGATGGCTGCTGCTCTGGCAGGAGGTGTCAGGAGGCTGCAGACACCCTGGAGCTAATGGGAAGAGAGGTGGTAAACACATCTGCCAGCTCAAGAACATCATGGTCATGATGATGTATGTAGAACTATTCTAAACATTTCTATTTTAGCTAATTCCATTGATGAAATAAGCAGTAGAGAGCAAACGCAGCATCCCGTTGAGTATTCTGTTGAGCTACTGCTCATTTCAGCAATGAAATTAGAGAACATTACTGACATCTTCAGGACTACCAAGCCTCTCCAGATATTGCACATTGCTAGGAGCGGGGTGGTCCAGATTCTGTGACTCTCGGAGCAGATGGGGGAAGAAAATAGAGGCTTTTCCATGCAGTAGACAAGACGTCTCTGAAAGCCTCTTAAGGATGCTCTTCCCATTCTGGAGGGACAAGCTGGCTGCTTGTCAATGGGCAGACAGGCTACACTGTGTGTGCAAAAGATGAGAGTCCTGATATCAAGTACCAGTGTTTAGGAGAGGTCCCAAATTCTGATGACCTACTGGATCTCCCTTCTTTCCTGGGGAGGCCAAAGGCAAGGCTGAAGGGGAAGGCTCACCCTGGACTGCCCTGTTCAGAGCAGGCTGAATTAGCAACTCATTGCCCTTATGAAACTACCATGTGGCTGGGCCAGGGTGGGGAGGGAAGTAGAAGGAAGACAAGGTGCTGCTCAACATAGTTGGAAATGTGGGTGTTTGGGCAGCCAGTTAGCTAATCCCTGCTGATCATATATGAAACAGCAGTCTACAGTGTCATGGAATCATAGAATGGTTTGGGTTGGGAAAGACCTTGAAGATCATCAAGTCCAACCTCATAAGACTTGTGCTTTTGATCCTTCATCAGCTTTCTTGCTGTTTAGATGTACTCCAGCACCTCAGTGTTCTTCTTGTAGTGTCCTCCAACATGTATGGCTTTTCACAGGGAAAAGCAGATGGTGAATCCTGAAGAGTTCCTGACTGCAAAAGTGTAAGGTTCTGGTGGTAAAACACAGCCAAAGTTGTGCTCCAAAGCAAAATAACTCTGAAAAAAAAAGCTGTGGTGGAAATTATAGAATTGTTTAGATTGGGAAAGACCTTCAAGCTCATCAAGTCCAAACACCATGAAAAGTACCTCATGAAGACAGGTCTTCAGCTTACCTCTGTACTCTGTATCACCTGAGATCCTCCAGCCAAGCATGAAATCACCAAATACCAAAAACAGTGAAAGCAAGTGGTCTCATGCGTTTTTTTAAGCCCTTTGCAGTGGGAAGTGGGACAACTGCTATCTTCTTGAGAAACAATTGCTTTTGATCAGAGTTCTTCCAGAAAGAAGCACACAAAAAAAAAAAACTGCTCCAAACCCCAAACCATCGCCTGAGCCACACACCGGGGTTGGAAGGGATCTCCAAAGATTATCTAGTCCAACTCCTCTGCAATAAGCAGGGACATCTTCCTTGATGTGCTTGTCATGGACATGCACGTATGGGATTGGTCATTGTGCCTCCTTGAACCTGCATCAATACACACTTGGTCTTGAGCTCTGGTGTGGAAAATTTCAGCCCAAACCCTGGTGAAGGTGTGAGCAACTGAAGCTGTTCTGTATGGGAAGTGGTGGCTGTGCTCAGCTAGGCAGTGAAGCTTGAAACTCCTATAATTAGGCAAGGAAACTTGCACACACCGGAAATGATACAAACAACCTACTCATGGCTCAGCTTCACCATCCTCCAGCCAGCAGCTGGGGCCAGGATGGTCTCAGAGCTTCACTGGTGATGCTTGGGAGGACATCACAGTGAGGTGCAGAGGTCCAAAGCAGACAAACAGGCTCTAACCCAGTATTTTTACCTAGGTGATACGACCTCTTCGCTCACCCAACAGCCCAAGACCATAGCCAAGGCAGGACAGCAGAAGGCTTGTTCTGAACCAGATGTACCTATCCCTGCAAAGCCAGGACACATATGTGCTAGTGAGTAGCTTGGGCCTGCTTTGCTATGCTGCTCCTTGCAAGTGCCCAAAGAAGGGCAAAAATGTCTAAAAAACGAAGGGTGATAAAGCTGGTCAAGTGTCTAGAGCACAAGTCTTGTGAGAAGAAGCTGAGGGAACTGGGGTTGTTCAGCTTGGAAGTTCAGGGGAGACCTTCTCCAGAGCAGGATCCAGTACTGTGGATGGGTAAAGAGCTTCAATTGCATTCAAAAGACTTACAGATATCATCCCACCCCTATCACAAGAGGCAGTGCATGGCGTCCTTGGCTATAAACCATGGTGAACACCTGCTGCTTCTCCAGAAGCAAGTTCCCCACCAGCAGGAAGGCAGAAGAATGTCCTAGGGTTAGTGCAGAGCTGCTCAAATGTGTGACATCAATGTGTTTTGCAGATCTGCTGTGGTCATCTTGTCACTGCAGTGAGAGGTGTGAAGTGGTGGGAGTCCTGAAAAGAGGAGTACTGTAGTGAATCATGGAGGTTCAGGTTCAGGCAGTCACTGCAGTGTGTTCTAGCACTGACTCCTCTAGGAAGATCCATATCTAGAAGGAACTAGAAATATCTCTAACCTTCATCTTGTGTCATTGGAATTCACTGATTGCCAGTGCTGTTTCAATGTTTTGCCTTAAAAAGGCAAATTTTCCAGCTCTTTTGGAAAAAAAAAAAAGTTTCTTTGAGATGTCACCTGGGTTGATCTTTGAAGGTAAAGCACTTCAGGGTCATTTGGGAATGAAGCTGTGCCTGCTGTTGGCTTTCCCTGTGTGCTGAGCTCCAGAGGTGCAGCCTGACATGTAGTGCTCACATCTCCTGGAGCACTCCATGCTTTCCAGGCTGCTTCCTGAGGGATTTAGATTTATTTCCATGCTTACACTGTATTTGTTGTTCATTAAACATATTTGCCCAGGCTAACCCAACACAAGAGAAATTATCTTGTTTACAGTGGAATCTGGTCAAAAACACATGCAGAAGAGACAGACAAACACCCAGGGTTGGGGTGCTGAGTGGAACATAGACCTGCTGCCACTTCCCATTCTTCTCATTAGAACTTATTTTATTTGAACACAACCCAGCACCCCCTGTAAATGTGAAGTTGTTAATCTTATTACTCTACAGAAAACAAACTAATTATTATGCATGATGTTGGAAATGGGTCGTTAGGCTGGCATGGGGAAGATTAGGAAAACACACTCATTACTTCAAATGATATCTGATATCCATGTACAACTCTCTTTTTAATGTTCAGATGGCAAACACAGCCAGCAGCAGAGCCCTTTGGTCTGCCTAGCTTCCAGACTTCAGCTCCATGTTCTGGATGTTGGATTAAGGAAGGTGATTTGCAGTTAGACTTTCAGAATTTAAAGCCCAAGTGTCAAACCAGAGCAGGTGAAGCTGTTGGAGTTCCAGCCAACTGCAGGGCAGGAGTCACTGTGCAGATACAACTAACCAGTACGAGATGAGGTGACTCACCTAGACAGAACCAGGGTCTACTGTCTCACCGTCACCACTTCTTAGAAACACCTGGATGGTGGAAGAGCATAGGTGGTGTTATTCTCTAAGGAAAATAATAATACTAGGAGTAGAAAAAGGAGCACGTGTGGTCATATCAATGTTTACTAGTACTTCAAGGCTGGGGGTCAGGAGGACGGAGCCAGGCTTTTGTCAGTGGTGTCCAGTGATAGGACTAGAGGCAATGGGCACAAAGTAGCTCCCAGGAGGTTCCATCTGAATATGAGGAGGAACTTCTTTCCTTGGAGGGTGGTAGAGCACAGTCCCAGGCTGCCCAGGGAGGTGCTGGAGTCTCCATCTCTGGAGAGATTCCAAAGCCACCTGGACAGCATCCTGTGCAACCTGCTCAAGGTTGTCCTGCTGGAGAAAGGGTGTTGGACTAGATAGTCTCCAGAAGTCCCTTCCAACCCCTAACAGTCTATGTTTCTGTATGATTCTGTGTAAGATGTCTTTAGTGATGACGCTTGCAAAGCTGCTGGTGCAGAGTGGAGCCAGGCTGTGACCAAGACCTCCAGCTCCTGAGGTTGTAACAACATTTACTAGTTAGTGGGTGCAGGTTTGAGGAGGGTTTGGAACAAGGGAAAAGCTGTCCTCTCATACTCTCTCCCACTGGAACATGTGATTTCCATGCTAGTGAGGCAATGGGAATAACTGGAGAGTGCGACATGCCTTCTCCTCCTGACGGTGCTAATGGTCTGATCTCTTGGCTGAGTGGTAAGAAGGACAGGCATGGATGGGCTGGACTCACTCTATCCCAGTCTACACAGTGCTGGTCAGGCCACACCTGGAGTACTGTGTTCAATTTTGGTCCATGCTGGGCAAAAAAGATGTGGACGGGCTGGAGAGCATTCAGAAAAGAGCAACAGAGATGATCCAAGGACTGGGAAGCTGCTATGTGAAGAAAATCTGAGAGACCTGAGTTTGTTCAGCCTGGAGAAAAGAAGGTTCAGGAGAGACCATCTCACTATGTTCCAGTATCTAAAGGGTGGCCACAAAGAGGATGGAAACTCCCTTTGTACAAGGAGTCACGTGGAAAGGATGAGGAGTGACAGGTACAAGTTACTCCTAAGGACATCCCAACTGGACACAAGGAAAATTGTTCACAACAAGGACAATCAGCCATTGGAATAATCTCCCCAGGGAAGGGGTGAAGTCCCTAATACTGGACACTTTGAAGGTTCAGCTGGACAGGTCCTGGGCCACCTTGTCTAGATAAGGCTATGGCCAAGGATGTTGGATCAGATGATCCCTGACGTCCCTTCTTGACCTGAGAGTCTATGATTCTGTGATCTATCCTTCCAGATGCCTGTGCTCTCTCCTGAAGTCTCTAGTCATGGTGGGCATCCAAACATGGGCAGTGTCTTTGGGTTGTTTAACATGGAGCTTCCTCCATGCTCAGGAACTGCCTCTTGCAGCTTCTCCTCTGCAGCCTTGCAGATTCATCAGAGGAGAGCTAAGAGCCCAACGAGTTTCACAGGAATCCAAGGAGTGGAACTTATATCAAAAAGTATGTCAAAATTGAAAAAAAAGAGTAAGATAAGAGCAGTGGAGAGTTTCCACAAATCATTGTCTTGCTCATCACCCAGATTCACCCCAGGGTCTTTTTGTCCTAATCACATGGATCTGGCAGATCTTAGGATGGGCTGAACCCTGTCCTCCTGCCTGGGTGTCCATCCAGGCCAGGGACATGGAAAACCTCTCTCTTCCATGCCAAAGCCTTTCTGGCTTTCACACTGAGTCATTTCTTCTCCCTGTAGATTTCCCTCAGTGTTCATCTAGTAGTCACAATCGTTCCCTTCTCAGACTTCGCCACATCTGCCTTTAAATTGTGCCACTGGTGTACACCAGATGTTGTCCTCTCTGCTGGCTAGACAGTGAGATGGGAAATGGGAAACCACCTTCTGACCACACATGTCAAGCTGCAGAGCATAAACCTAGTTGGATTATGCCCTCCTGAGCAGACCATGATGGTCAGCAAAAGAGCTGGTGGTACCTTGCCTCACAGTGGGGATGAGTTCTACCTCTCCTGCGCTGCGGGCAAGGCTGGGCTGTGGGCCGAGGTTGTTTCTTTGACTCCTAAAGCCAAGGAGGAGAACAGAGAAAGGCAGTCCCATCAGAGAGCAAGATCTTTGTCACATCTTGAGTTTCCAGGGAGGTCTCCCAGCAGGGCAGAAGGTACCTCAGGATTAATAGTGTCCCATGTGCCTCACTGCAGAACTTCAGAAGCTCTCCCACTCTCTCCCACAAATCAGTTGCTGTTCTCAAAATAACGCATGTCTTGCAGGGCAAGAAATAGACAGAACTGAAATGGCAGCACTGGTGAGTAAATACCAGAGCAGAGCCACAGAAGCAGTGTGGAAATTCCCCTGAAGAATGTTTGGTTCTGCTTTGGTGATGCCAGAGGTGAGGGTTTGTCTCTGCAGCCTCTGTCATGCTGGTGACAGGAGCACATCCCATGCCAGCGGGGAGTTTGTCCCCTGAACCCACCCTCTAGGCTCAGCTGGGCACACATCCAACACTGTGTCACCCCTGGAGCCACAGCTCCACCACATCATCCACCAGGATCTCCGACCTGCGAAAACAGGGAGGTTCAACTCCAGTGGAAAATGAGCCTTCTCTTCCTCCCCTAGCAGGCAATTCATGAGGGAGCAGCGTGCAGCAGGCAGAACTGCTCCTGCCTCCTGGAACATCTCCTGGGACACCGGATGTTGCCTGCCCGTGGCCAGGCCTTTCCTGATGGGGCTGGTGGTGGCTTGTCCCCAGCTCACACCACAGCAGCCTTGGCCCTGCAGACCTTCAGGCCTGCAGTGCCAAGAATCTGCTGCAGGAGAAGCCTCTTTGGCTCAGTGATTTTTTGCAGTGAGATGGTGGAGGAGCCCTGCCACCATCAGAGTTCTGTCCTGGTGCTGATGCAACTTCTGTTTCTGCCTTGCCTCATCTTGTTCTCCCCTGAAATACCATGTTTCAAAGCAAGCAAGCAAAGAAATTCCTCACTTTTCCTTCCTGCCAAAGGTGCCAGGAGGTAAATGGCTTTTCATGGTGGCTATGGCTATGCATTGAGCAAATAGGCTGAGTGTTATCAAACAGCTCTGTTCTAATTTTCTTCTTATTGATTTCAAAATTTAACTAAAAAAAGGTTTCAATTACAAGACAACCTTTTTATATTTCACACTTGGTAATTTTCACACAGCTGCATAATTGGAGGTGAGCAGTGTCTGGGCTTAATGAAATAGATTTCTGTATTGTTCTTAAAGTCTCCGGTTAACTACAATTCGCCGCACGATGATAACGAGCAGGGCTCTTTGTCATCGGCTCTAAACACAGCCCCCACCCCCACAATTAGAGTCAATGCAAACAAAGAGAGAGAAATTGCACCAAAAATACCTGAGGAGAGAAAACAGTCTCTTGTGTTGATGGTTCTCAAAGGAGCATGGGGAGTGGAAACACCCCTGGCCTGTGACTGCCTGCAGCTGGGCTGGGACCAGCTGCTCGCATCCCACATGGAATGTCATCTCACAGACCCTCTTTGAGTCTGTGACCAGTCTTTGGTCACCCCAAACCACACATTAGGGAAGCTCCTGATCCTGCTAACAATGAGCCATCCCTGGGGCTGGGCAGGCGTGGCTCTCACTGCACAGGACCCACAGCTGGAGGGTGCCTCTGCCTCTCTGGCTGTTTCTGGCTTTGACATGCTGCCCAGGAGCACTTGCAAGCAGAGGAGAGGATTTGCTTTGTGTGACACCGGTGTTTGAGTTACCATGAGGCTAATGCCTTTGTGGCAGGTGAGAGGAACACAACCAGAGTGGAAGTGGAGGAGCTGACTCTTGACATGAAGAGACAAGAAACCTTCCTGACCTTTTAAGTAAAATAACTCATAAAGTGCAGGTAGAAATGCAGATAAACCTACCTGTTTTGTTTTGTTTTGTTTTTCATTTCTTTCTCAGTCTGCTGCTAGGCTGAGCAGTGACATGGGGTGCAGCAGGAGAGCCCAGAGGACGGGAGAGCAGAAACAGATGGACAGGAAGAGGGATGAGGGGGGGGTGCCTGTTCCAAAATCCAATGAATGATCACTGGAAATGTGTCCACGCTGAGCAGAGGCAGTGTTGCAGTGACAGAGAGGTTGGCAGGCTGGCACTTGGCTGGCCAAGACATGCTGCTGACCAACCATTGTGGACTCATCTGGGTGAGGATGTCTTTCCTGCTGCCATGGTATGAACATCACCAGCCTGTCAGAGACCACTGCAGCTGGGTTCTGGGAGGACATGGTGGTGGAAACGCTGAGCAGCAAAACAACAGAAAGAGAGCAAAGATGGAAAAAGACCTAACTACATTTTTGAGCATCACAGCCAGAATTCACAACTTCTGCACAAGCACAGCCATTGTCCTTCACTCCTTCCTGGTATCTCAGTGAGCCTGGCTGCAGGTGCTGTATGTAGAAGTCCCAGGCTGGACCTTGTGAAGCATCATAGAATCACAGTCACAGAAAGGTTTGGATGGGAAGGTGCCTTCGGAGCTCATCTACTCCAACCTCCCTGCAGTCAGCAGGGACTTCTGCAACTAAAGCAGGTTGCTCAGAATCCCAAGGTCTCATCTGACCTGGAATGGTTCCAGGAATGGGACATCTATCACTTCCCTGGGCAACCTGGGACAGGGTCTCACCACCCTCAGCATAAAACATCCTTTTCCTTCTATCTAGTCTAAATCTCTCTTTTAGTTTCAAACCACTTGTGCTGTCCCAACAGGCCATGACAAAAAGTCTCTCCTCATCTTTCTGTTGAAGTACTGGAAGGCCACAAGAAGATCTCCCTGGAGCCTTCTCTTCTCCAGGCTAATCAATCCCAACTCTCTCAGCCTGTCCTCACAGCAGAGAGCTTCCAGCCCTCACATCATGTTTGTGTCCTCCTGTGGACCTGCTCCACCAGGTCCATGTCTCTGCTGTGGTGAGGACTCCAGAGCTGGACCCAGCACTGCAGGTGAGGTCTCCCCAGAGTGGAGCAGAGGGGCACAATCACCCCCCTGACCTGCTGCCAGCCACACTGCTGGGGAGGCAGCCCAGGACATGACTGGCTTCTAAGCTGTGAGCACACACTGCCAAATCATGTCCAGCTTTTCACCCACCAGTAGCCCCAAGCCCTTCTCTGCAGGGCTGGTCTCCATCCCATGCATCATGGCCATGTACTGTGTAAAAGGCAGACCTACTGTGAGCAAAATTCCCCTTCCATGTAAGGATCTAGGGGAGTTTTGGTGCATATAAGAAAGAAATAAAAAAGAACCACCAGTGAGCTTCATCTCCTCCTGTCCAAATGCTACCTGCTTGCCCACAACTATGAGGAGAACATCCAAGCTATTTGTGGTGCTGCTCTACAGAGACAAAAATCTATCAGGTGTCTGTGGACCTTTGCTGGCCCCAAGCCCTCGTCACAGCACCCACATAAAGACGAGCCCAGCGCCCTGGGATGTGATTCCCACCTTGCTCTGCTGAAAGCCTCCCAGCCCCTCTGTCCTATTGGGATTTTATCTGGGGCTTCTGTGGATGAGAGGCTTCCTGGTTGTCACAGCGTGGCCTGGGGCTTCCTAGACTACATCCATGCAAGCCCACCATACCCCTGAACAATTTCTGTGAAAGGCACAGCCCTTAGTTCACCAGGGCTACAGCAATCAGCATGATAAAATGTGTCTTTAAATGTTCTTGTGTGTCCAGGCTCCTAGAGCTATGGAAGGAAACCCTTCTGCAAACCACCGAAAGGTGGTGGTTAAATCACCTGCCTGGAGCACCTGCTTTGTGCTGTGACCTGTCTGATAAATGTCCCAGGGGAAAACTGAGATCTCCTTAGAGGCAAAATATGTTAAGATGAAAAATCTTTTGTCAGCTGGAAATTTACAGCAGCATCCACTTAAGTACCTGGCAGCATGCTGACCCAGGAATGTATTTGTTTAACAATCAGCCAGCTAGCCAAGGAGGAGGAGAGTACTGCATCATGCTTCTGCAGGTGTGGAACACCTGATTTAAAGAGGTTCTGACAGAACTTGACTCTGAATGCTGCCCAGTTCCTGACCTTGGACATCGATTTGGTTAGAGCCAATTATGTTTTTGGAGGCTGTGATCCACCATCCTTTTTTGGGGGTTGGTTTTTTTCAATCAATAGAGGAGAATCAGGTTATGAACATGAAACTAACCTAGGAAATATAGCAGTGAATACCTTGGGTGTGTTGCTGAGCCTGGAGAAAGCCTTAGATTTATTCACCTCCTCTCTTCTGCTTGGATTTTTAACTTCCCATCTCCCAATCTACCTCTTATTCCAGCAAATTTTCAAAGCAAAGGATTCAATTTGACCTTTTTTTCAGCATTTTGGTAGCACCAAGCACATAAGTTGCTGTGCAGAATGAACTTGGGTTGAGATTTTTTTGTTCTTGGCCTTCCAGAGAGAGGCTGGAAAAAACAAGGAATGTGCAGCAGAGCCGATTGCTTTCCAGATGCAGCTCCCATCACAAAAATCCTTGTTCTTCATGTCTGCAGGTTTGCAGCACTGCCAAAATGGGCTCTTCTCTTCAAAATGTCCACAGGAGGAGGCATGCAGAGGAAGGGAAGCAGGGCTTATCACCCAGCAGGTTGTTCCCTCAAGCAAAACGGCAGCTCTGCAGCAAGCTTCTCCCTTCTGCTGGAGGCAGAAATTAGGTTCCAACCTGCCCCTCAGGAGTCCCATTTGCCAGGTGCCATGGGGCACTCTTCAAGCTTGGTGACCAAGGGTGGGCTTCAAGGGTGCTGTTTCATGAGGCTGCTGACCTACAGCTGTGAAGATCTGACTCCTGCTCTGCTTTGCTCTGCCCAGACCAGTGAGGTCCACCAGCATTACACTGCATCTCTCTAGGTCTCCTGTGTGGCAAAGGGCTCACCAATCTTTTCCTTCTCCCATCTTCCCCTGACACAAAAGGAGTTATTCTGTGCTCCCAGCCACCACAGCCCTTGGAGGTCTGTGTCCTCTACTCCCCAAAGCAGTGCTCATCCCACCTCTGCCACTGCATCCAAAACAAGGATGTCTCCTTCCTGAGGAGCCTGCTGGGATGTCCACCGGCTGGAGAACACTATCACTGCTGCTGATGGTGTCTTGCATCATGCTGTTCCACTGGGCTGGAGCAAGGAGTGACGGCACAGGGGCTGGGGAAGCCCGAGCTCTGCAGCCCAGCCATGCTCTGCTCCCAAGAGGCCAGGCTCTGGCTCTTCCACGTCACTGCAGACATCTCAGGGGGTATGGTGGGGTTTCTCACAGAGCTCTCAGGAAGAGGCAGAAGCCAGCATCTGATGTGGCTTGGCCTCCCTCGGATGCTGGCTCCATTTCAGCTGTGCACGTAAGCGTGTCACCAGGCAGAAAGTTCTGCAAAGCTGAGTTTTAGAACCATGGCTTTTTAGTTATCAAAACAACCACACTCGAGACCAGTGAAAGTGACTGAGGGAGAGGACTGAAGCCCTCACTGTCCTCCCAAACCTTTCCACACCAGACCAGTAGAACAGGTTTAACCATTCATTGCTTTGATAAATCAGAGTGGTCTTCTGCTGCCATAGAAGTTCATCTCTGAAAGTGCTTGCCCTGGTCACTGTGTGGTTGTGGACTGGAGAAAAACAGTCCCAGAGATGCAGAAAGGGGTGGCAAGAACCAGCCTGTGGGGGTGCAGGGCAGCAAAGATCTGGGTTCCTCTTTCAGACAAGCCTTTCACTCTGCCATGGTGCTCCCAGCTGCAGGATGGCAGCAGCTCACTCTGCTGAACACCCCAGGCATAGGCCCCTGGCCAGGACCCCCTGTCCTTCTACCCACCACTTGGTTCAATCAGCAGGGACAGCAGCTGATGGCTGGTGATGGGAGAGCAGTAGTAATAATGCATACTGACTGAAAAAGAGAAGTCTCTGAGTGCTTCCTGCCCTCCTCCAAGGCTCTCAAAAATGAACCCCACTGATGGTGTCATCCTGTCCCACCTCAGCACTGCCCCACTGGAGTGACCAGCCTGGGGAGGGGAGTGCTGGCAACACTGCTGACATCTCCCCCATGAATCTCCAGTTACTAGAACATCATCTGGGGTCACAGAGCACCAGTTTGGTGTGGACCACCCAGGCAAACTCCACTGCTGACAGGAATGCCTCTTCTCCTCTCATCTTTCAAGCCATATTTCCCAATGGCTTACCGCAGGTCCCAGGATCACTTGGGAGGTTCAATTATGCAACCCAAGAGCTCTCGACTTCACAGCACTGCCCACCTAACCACCTCTGAAATGACTGCAGTCTAATTAGCATTCACACTTCAGAGGTCACTTTTATTTCTGGCAGCACACTGGGCCACCACCTCCAGCAGATCTCCCGTAGTTTGAATTTAAAACCACAGACATCAGAGGAGAAAGGAGACTGTGGTGATGCCAAGAAGCTGTGGTGAACCCTCACCCTCTCAACCCAGCCCCAGGAGCAGCCACCTCCCTTCTATACCCGGTGTTTTAGAGAAATGGGAGAAAACTAAATAACTTTGAAAGTGGCACAGGGCTTTGGGTGCTCTGTGCAACCCTCAGCCCCTCCACTCCCTTGGCTCCGGGTGAAGCACACCTCGGGAAGGGGAGGGTGCCTGAGCAGATTGTACCTGGGCAGGAGAGCCGATGCAAATGCTTTTTTCTGACGTTTCCAGGTGTTTTGGGATTTGGTTGGTGACGTCGAGAAGTGCCTTTGGTCCGCAGCGTGGGCTGGGGGTTACCCTTTGCCCCAGGGATCAAAGGACAGAAGGTTAGGCCGGGTCAGTCATCTCCTGGTCCCTTCAGAGAGGACAAGCAACAAGCATCGTCCTGGGAAAAAGCCAACATTTTCTGCCATGCAACAATTACTTCTTTTAACTGCTTTTCCTCACTCTCCTCCTGCCATGCTGAATCATGATCCAAGCCCTGCTGAGCTTGGAGCTTGACGGTGGGATGCTTCCAGAGCACCCGTTTCCTGCTTGGGTGGAGTTGGGGCAAAGGGGTTCGTGCCCCTGCAGAAGTTGCTCCTGGGGCAGCGGGAGGCATTTTCCAAGGGCCATTCCCGGGACCTGCTGTATCCTGGATGTTTCCAGCCTTGCAACACCACAAGCGTTGTCCCTGGGTGGGACTTTACCCGGTGTCCACGGGGATCAGGGTTCTCACGCCTGGATTAAATCCCACCCGAGGTCACGGCGGGTGAGGGGGTGACGGGATGGGGCCCGGGACGGGGGCGGCGGAGCGGTTCCGGTGCTGCGGGGTCGGAGCTGCTCCTCGGGGGCAGCGGAGGGGGACGGGGCGGGTCCGACCTTGAACACCGCACCCCAGAGCCGCCCCCACTCCCCGCAGCGGGAAGGGAGCGGAGGGTACAGCCCCTGCCACGGAGCCACAAGGTGTTTCCGTTAACGAGGGCACCGGCTACCGGCACCGAGGACAGACTTTGCGCAGCCCTGGGATGCGGAACGGTGCGGAGTAGTGCGGGATGGTGCGGGTGCCCGCGGTGGCCTTGCTACCGAGGAGGGATCCTCGCGGCCTGTTTTGGGGAAAATAAAGTGTTTTTTCGTTCATTTCTCTGCGTGAGGTGGAAGAAGCGCTCCCGGACCCCTCGCTGCGGCGGGGCTGGAGGGGGGCGAGGAGCGGGGGGGAGCC
>VWZO01008977.1:40267-66007 GCA_013396975.1 Bucco capensis | reverse complement strand
TTTTTTTTTCTTGGATTTTTTAATTTTTTTTGTGGTTTTTTTTTTTTTTTGGTTTGGTTTGGGGTTTTTTTGTCTTTTTTTTTTTTTTTTTCTCGCCGCTCTCCGGCTGTCTCCCCGAACCCCTCTGCCCCAGCCGCGCTGCCACTGGCGAATCGAAAGCTGCTCGGCGAGGCCGCCCCGGCCCGGACCGCTCCGATGGAAATACACTGTAAGCACGACCCGTTCGCAGCAATGCATCGTAAGTAGGCTGCTAGTTCAACTTCTCTGTCGCGACGCGATGGCGAAACGGGGACCGGCGGACCGGCTCTCCCAATCCCGGGCTCCGGGGGAACTGGGAGAGGGGTCCTGGGAAACCGGCAGTCCCGGGGTTGCCGCCACTCCCGCTCCCGGGACTGCTATGTTCCTCCGCGACCCCCACTCGCAGCCGCCGTGCCCCGTCGGGATGCGCCATGGGAATGGTTCTGCTGGTGGCAGGATGCGGCGGACAGCGGTTTTGTCCTTTTCCGCAGCGAAAAAGACGAAGAAAATAGGTATTTTTATATAGAGAGAGACAGATACACACGCCTAACTATATATAGGGATAGTTACATGCGCCTGAGTATGTCCGGCTGTGTGTCTATATACTGTGTGCACTGCTGTATATACAGGAGACTTTATATTCTGTATCTTCACTGTATATATAACTGTCTAGACATACATATACACGAATGTTTATATATATTTTATATACATCTGTGTATATATATATGTATATATATATATATTTCCCCCTCTAAATCTAGTCTCCGAGAGGAAAGCCTACCGCTATTCCCGACCAATGGAAAAGTTTGCTGCACGATATTCTCCTTGCCACCCCAAAATTTTGATATTCGTTAATTAAAAACAACAACAGAAGCATCCCAGTTAAACAGGAAGGGCCGAAGCGGGGCCGGGCGGAAGGGCTTTTTTGGTGTTCCAGGCACCCGAAGGGAGGCAGAAGGTGGTTCCCTCGGCTCGCTGCGGGCCAAGGTAACGGGTCGTGCGAGGTTTGTTGTGCTCGAGAGGTCGGGGAAGACTTATCCATTAGTGCGGCGTTATGTGAGATGACATCTCCTCTCACGGCGAGTTAAACGCTGCATTAGGGCTAGGGATGGCAAGGAGATTTAAGGTAGAACTAATCTCATTTCCCGGCGCGCCGCATCCCTCAAACCAAACGGAATTGGTTTGCGAAATAAAAACATCCAGCGCTGGAGCCGCAAAACTCCATCCCTCTGCCTTCCGCTCGCCCTGCTCCTTCCTCTCGCACCGATTCGGAGGGTGTCCGGAACTGGGATGCAGCTGGTAACGGGGCTCCTGCCGCCCCTGGGAAAACCGAATTTCCCTCCTGTCGCTTTCCAAACCCGCCGTTATTTGTTTCTCTCCGGGCCTTGAACAGAATCCCGGTTTCTTTGGGGTGTTCTTTTTGTTTGTTTTATTTTTTTTTTAAGTCGAACTTTTCGGGGGGGACAGCCAGGGGTCTGAGGGGGTTGCCAATCTGGGGGTACCCCCATTCGCGCCTGGCTCGGCCGCGGGGTCCCCGAGAACGAGCATCCCAGATGGGGCCTGACCGCCCCCCAGGCTGGTCTCAACGGCTTCGCAGCCGTGCCAAAATCGGTATCTTCCGCATGAATTTCGGACAAAACAGAAGGAAAAATACCGCCCCCCCCCCAAGAAAACCCCAAACCAGAACCAACCTGAAACAAACCAAAAAACCACGCTCCCCCCACCGTCCGGTACGTCCCCTCTGTCCCGGCCTCAGCGGGGGAGCTCCCGGGGTCGTTCGCCGCGTAAAGATCTCCGGATCCCCGGGGCAATACGGGAAGGGGAGGGGGTAGCTCGTCCCGGTGGAAGGCGGCGGGGGCAGCCCGAGGGTCTCGAGCGGGACACCGACCCCTTCCTGTGGCTTCTCCCGTCCCGCCTGGGCACAGCACGGGGCCGCCGGCGGGCACCGGGACAGCACTGTCCTCCCAGCCCGTGAGCGGTTCCGGGAGCGGGACCGGCCGCCGCTCGGGTCGGCTCCTCCTTCGCCCTCCCCGACAGCTGGGGGGACGTCCCGGCACTCCCTCCGCCCGAAAGCAGCCCCGAGTGCCGTCCGGTTCCCGCTCCCCAAGGTCCTCCCAGGAGCGATGGGGTCCTTGGCGCCCGCCTGCAGCCCTCCAGGAGGCAGCGTAAAGGGGCCCCGGGCGTGTGCCGATTTCCTAGGCGGGGGCAGGTCTGGGGAGGGGTCTCCAGGTGGTGCGGCGGGGGCACGGTCCCGGCCCCAGCCTTTGTTCCCTGGCAGTTGCAGTGACGATGGTCTCGGCCTGGGCAGGCCCGGGCTTCTCTGGCCCCAGGGCTGGCAGAGAACAGGACTTTTTCCCTCGAAACGCACGTCTTAGGACTTCCTTTCCTTTCTTCTCCTTTTCTTTCTCTCTTTTTTTTTTCTTTACTTTTCTTTCGTTTAATTTCCTATTCTTTTCTTTCATTTCCTTTATTTTTATTACATTGTAATTTTTCGTTTTCCCTTTCATGTACTTTCTCTTGGTGTCTCGATTAATCTTTTTCTTTCTTTCCTTCTCTTCTCCCCTTTTCTTTTTGTTTTCTCTCTCCCCATTTCCCCTTTCCTCTCCTTTCCTCTCCTTCTCCCTTTCCCCTCTCCTCCTCCCTTTCCCCTCTCCTTCTCCCTTTCCTTTTCCTATTTTCTCCGTCTCCCTCACATTTTCCTTTTCCCTTTCTCCCCACTACTCTCGTCCCTTCCCAACCTCTCCCCACTCTCTCTGTGGCTGATTCTCTCCAGCTCGAGCCACTCGGAGGTGAGGAGCAGGAGCTCTGGCTCTCTACAGCTCCGCGGGTGCCCCTGTCCTCCTATCCCCGGGGTGTCCCCAGGGTGCTGGTGGACGTGGGGACAGCCCTGCCGAGTTCTGTCTCTCCTCTGGCACCGCTGAAGGCACAGCAGGCACTCTGTCTACTGGCCACGGGCTCCAGCTGCCTTCAGCCATCACCTCTGTCGTCTGGATTCATTACCTGTCCTGACAGTTCTAGAAGGTGTTTGTGAAGTTTGACAGCAGTTTATCAATGGTGAAAAGACAGGATTTGGATAAAAATAGTTATTTTTCTAGACATTGAGACATTTAGCTTTCCAGCTCATTCAGTGCTGCTCCAGCCCTGTGCAAATAGATGTTCTGTATTATTTTCATTCCAGAATTGGTATCTGCACTGCCCCTATTGCTTGTTTTCAGCTTCTCCACTCCTTTGTAGTTTGGGTGATTAACAACACCAGAGTTAATTAGATCTCCTCGCTTGATGTTTGGGATTCCTAGATGCCTGCAGCTTTTACCCCGTTTCACTACTGTTTGTCCCACCGGGACCCGTTCCCCACTGGGTATAGGATTCACCTTGCTAAACGTGAGCAGAGCAAATCTGCCAGAGAAGGAATAATATGCTGGGCTTGCCTGGCTTTTCATGTTTCATTTGTGGGATGGTAAATACCTGCCAGGGCTGCTGCAAATTGTCAGACCAGAAACCATGCCTCTTTTTAATTATATTTACTTTTTCCTCTGGATCAAGTAAAAAACCTAGCCCATGTGTTTAATTCCAGCTGTCTCCTCAGACACAAATAAGGTGTAGGCTTAGATGTATTTTCGGTGAGCTCCCCTCAGGATCAGCCTCTTCTCCGCGGGGCAGCTCCAGGCCTGGTCCGAACTTGCCGCTGGGGCCAACGCAGCCCTTGGCTTCGGGAGAAGGAGGAGCTGAGCATCGCTGCCTGCTTTTCCGTGGCCGTTTTCCCACCCCGGGCCTGATCTGCCTTCAGGCAGGAGGTTCGTCCTCACCGCGGCAGCATGGCCATGACCTCCTCCGTGACGGTGAAAAGTGTGCATTCTGAGGCGAGGACGGAGAGGCGATGCTCGGCGCTGAGGAGAGCTCGGAGCGGGGGCGATCTGCCCTGCAGTAAGGTCCGAAATTCTGACAGAGCTCTTCTTCCCCTGCCCTTCTCCCCCTCTGCTGTGTGTTTCAGGACATGGAGGCGTGAACCAGCTCGGGGGTGTTTTTGTCAACGGCCGCCCTCTCCCCGACGTCGTTCGCCAGCGGATAGTGGAGCTCGCCCACCAAGGGGTCCGGCCGTGTGACATCTCCCGGCAGCTCCGCGTCAGCCACGGCTGCGTCAGCAAAATCCTTGGCAGGTAAAAGGGGGGACGGGACGCAACCGGATGGATCCTTCTGTGCACGTCAGGAGAAAAGGGTCGATGCAGGTCCCTGGGCTGGAGGCTCCCTTACAAACGGGGAGTAGGAGAAAGCTCAGGCAATCAGCGCAGTGAGGGGAGAGAGGAGCTCACTGAGCGCTGATGGGTCTGGTACGGGAGAAAGTGCTACTGCTCGAGTGTCTGCTTCGCCCCCCTCGCATTTGCTTTCAGGGCGTTCTAAGCCCGAGCTCCAAATACCGTGCATTTGCTGTGTATCTATCCTGCACCTGGAGAACTCGCAGAGAAATCTGAGAGTCATCTGGTGCAGAATGCCAAAAAATGAGAGGATTTGTGGAAGTTACTAGTTTTGCTTTCTGAAGACAACTCTCTTTTCACAGTGATCCCATTGTACACTACATCAGCTCTGCTGCGCGCTCACTCGCACAGGCTCTTCCACAGCCTGTCCTGCTGCTTAATTCCATGCCTTTTTCTGCTCCTGTGCTGGAATGCCTTCTTAACTGGAGCAAAAAACGCTGTTGACCATCCCAATTTCGGCTGGTTTGGGAGTAGCCCTCTGTTCAGGCTGGAGCAGCTGGAAATTAAACAGGAAATTAAACTCTGAATTCATATGATTTCCTGATTTCATTTTAAATTTCAACATAAATTCTGGTCAAAAATACCACAAAATACTTCTTTGTATCTTGTGAACAAATCTCAACATAATTTTTGTGAATTACCGTGTTTTCAAAAGGTTTTGGTCTCCAGGTTTTCTGTTCTGAGGTACTGGGGCAGCTTGCATTAAGGAAAAAACATTTCTTTCTTTTTTGGTTAGAATATATTTATGCTGGTAAAATGAAAAAGTCAATTCCTGAAATATTGACTAAACTTTTACAGTTAGCTTAATTTTTCCAGATTTTACTATTTTTATTTTTAGCATCTTTTTCCTTTCCTGGCCACAGGAGATACCTGCAGGGACTGTTCAGGCAGTGTTTGTGTAGCACCATGCAGGTGATCTCTGTGGATTAGCAGCATTTGCAGTCTCTCTGTGGCCATTTCAGTGTCCAGAATCCAAGGTGGCACAGCCACAGGCCCCTTTGGCAGGTCTTGTGGCCCTTGGCACCCTTTTCCCCTTATCCACATCTTGCTGTGACAGGAGAACATCATCTCTGCAGCATTGCTTGGCTCTGGCAGAGCTGCAGGAACGCGTTAACGCTCGCTGTCCTGGTTTTTCTCTCATCCCCCTGCAAACCACATGCCTTCCTCCCTGGGAAGCTTTGAGAACATGGATACCTTTCCTGTTTTAGGAAGGAAAACTTCCTGTGGGCTTTATCTGAGACCCACCTGCCCATCTGGGGCTGTTTTGCTCGGCTGCAGTGTGGGATCCACCACCAGCACAGCCTGGCTGGTGTGATGTGGCTCGTAATGCTTCTCTACAGTGGCCAAAAGGCCACCAGTTCCCACCAGCACGGCTCAGAAACAGGCAATTTATTAGCCCACCAAGAAAATGGGCACTGGTTTTAACCATGGTGGCTGAAATAGATTTACCACTGGGTTTATTTGTGCTGCAGAGCTAAGAGCAAGGCTCCAGAGCTTTGCCATTCAAGTTGTCAACAATAAATTGGAATTTCATAGCTGATTATTTTCATAACTAATAATTACAGTGGGTAGAATGTCACTGTAATTGCAGCTCTGTGTCTGCATGGCTTTTTGTGTGAAACACAGGGATCTGCAGGATGAATCCTTGCTTGTGGAATTGGATGGTCGGAATTTTCCCCTTCTCGAGGCATCCTCAGGAGCCATGTAAGAGGCAGGGAGCGAGCAGCTGCAGTGCAGGTGAACCTCTTGCCCCTCAGAGCAGGGTACTGCAGGAATGCCAACCCTTCCCTTGCCCTGGAAACTTGCTGGGAATAATAGGGCTGGACCTGATGGGCGTGAAATGAAGCCGCGGCAGCTGTCCTGGCCTTTAAGATGGAGCTGGGAGCGAGGGATGCCCGTGCTGGCAGGCCCATTGCCTGCTCCCACCTTCAGAAGCAGGGCAAAGGGGAGGCAGGTGCCAGCAGCATTGTGGGGAAAAAGCTGTCCTGGTTGTGTGGGGATAGGGATCTGGTCCCAATCCTGTGCCCTCCTATGTAAGGCAAGTCTTCCTGGAGATGTGCAGGTGCCTTTGCAGAGCTCGAGGTGCTGAAGGCTGGTGGCTTGGCAGTGGTTACAGGATTTGTGAACGGAGGTCTTGCTATCTAGAGGTCACCAGGGCTCTGTCCCTCCCCGGTCAGCTCAGTGCTGCTGTGGCAAGAGCCGTTGCAGTCATGGATTACCCACCGTGGTGATCCAGCTGCGGTGAGCATTGCCTCACCAGCATGACCACAGCTTCCCGAGCTGCTGACAAGGCTCTGCTTGGCTCTCCTGCCCATGGTGCAGTGAGGCAGCACTGGAGAAAAACATTGAGGAAGGTCTGTAAAATCTGCCATTTTGACTGGAAACTATGACAGTTGTGACTTTTCGCTTGGTAGCATTTGCGGTGCTGCCTGGCTTCCTTCTGCATCCACCTCACCAGAGAGGTGGCAGCAGCAAAGCTTTTGAGGCCAGGGTGCAAGGTGTGGGTCAGTTTCTGGTCCATGCTTGCCATCATTTTGTCATGTCCTCAGGAAGCATGGGAGGAGCTGAATTTTGCCCTCCTGCCCCAAAGACACATCAGGAGGGTGAATCTGTTTCTGACACTTGATGCTTCCCATTACTGACACTGCTTAAACGACTCATGGAAGCTGGTAGGTCTGAGGATGGAGGCTGGTAGGTCTGAGTCCACCTCTGCCCCCAGAGTAGCTGCAAACATGCACAAACAACACAATGTCAGTCTCCTGAAAGGATTTCTTCAGGCCCTGCACACAGAGCTCCTCCAGAAAGGCTGCAAACTGGTAAACTGGCAGAACTGTGATGAGCGCAGTTGCGCGTTGCAGGGAGACATGCTCTGGCTGCGCAGCCTGTTTGTCTTCTGCTCACACTGGAAAGATGGGGGAATTAATTTTTTTTCCATATAATGGCTTTGTCAAGTAGCTGCAGAGAAAATATATTAATAAGCAGTCTCATGTTCCTACTTGGGAGCCTTTTCCCAGCTCAGAATAGAGCAGAGAGCACTGGGTGGACATGTTTGAGCTGCTGCGAGCGTGCAGCTGGGTGAGCATCCGGCTGAAGGGCTCAGGGAGTGGAGGTCTGGTCTGCACAGAGAGGACCTGCTGAGTCAGGGTGGCTGGGGCAGTTGATGCAGGTTGATTTTTGATAAGGAAATTCACAAGATACAATGAAGTGCCTAGCTGGGATTGCGCCCAGCGTGTTGTGCTCCCCAACTGCGCAGGCTCTGGGAGCATGGTTGGGTTCCTGGTCTCCTCCACGGATAAGATGTGACTTCTGCTCTTAGTGGTGTGTTCGAGGCTTTGTTTGTTGGAAGGGGAGACTCGTTGGGCTGGGGATCTCAGCTGTGATGCTGTTGCAGTGCTACCAAAAGTAGCTTGCTCTTCTGGGATGACATTTGAAGAAACCTGGCAGATTTCTGCCTGTTGAGGGATCTAGTCCTCCACCTTTCCTGTGACATGGGGCCAGCAGAGCTGCTGGCCTGGGTAAAGGTGCTGTACCTGGGGAAGGGGTGCAGGACTGGTCACAGAAAGCCACCCCCGCATATGCCGGACCCCTCCAGAGCATGGGCAGCTCCCTTCCCCTTGAAATCTGTGCTGGAAATTGCTAAAAACCTGGTGTTCAAAAGAATACATTTTGAAAGATACTAATTACTAAAGTCATAATAACCACATAAAAAACATAAAATGGGACAAAGGTATGCCAGCAATATTTATTCCAGAGGTGAAAATAAAACAAAGCACTTATCCTTCAGGACACTGTGAGGTGGTGACAAGCCCCAGATATTAATGACACAGGATTTCTGTGGAGACAGCAATTTGCTACCAAAGAGTCCACGACCAAAAATGGTCTTTGATGTGATTTGTTTCTATTTGTTTCTATTATTGCCAGCACTGCTGATTAATAACACACATTTCCAGCTAATTTTGAATCCCAGCATGCCCTTTAATCTTGCGTTGTTTCTTTTGTCTTGCTCTTACAGAAAAATATATGTTGTACCCCAAGTCCCAGCTCCAATAACTATAAGTTAATCTACTAAGTGATAAAGCAGAAAATGTGGATGTGGCAGTGAAGATGTATCTGAGGATCTGCTGGAGTTTGATGTTCTCTGTAAACCTCAGAGCGTGTTCTCTGTCTGCTCCTGATAACAGAGACTTTGCTTTGGATCTTGTGGCAGGTACTACGAGACAGGGAGCATTAAGCCTGGAGTAATTGGAGGATCAAAACCAAAGGTTGCCACACCCAAAGTGGTGGAGAAGATCGCTGAGTACAAGCGCCAGAACCCCACCATGTTTGCCTGGGAGATCAGGGACAGGCTCCTGGCCGAGCGCGTCTGTGACAACGACACCGTGCCTAGTGTCAGCTCCATCAATAGGTAAAGGTCTGCCTGCTCCTGGGAAGGGATACACCTCCAAACATTTGTCACCAACTTATCAATGCTTTTCTATCCCTAAAGGGCGGGGGTCAGGAGGATGGGGCTGGGCTTTGTTCTGTGGTACCCAGGGACAGGGCTAGAAGCAATGGGCACAAACTAGCACCCAGAAACATGAAGAGTAACTTCTTTCATTGGAGTGTGGTGGAGCACTGGCCCAGGCTGCCCAGGTAGGTGGTGGAATCTCCATCTCTGGAGAGATTCCAAAGCCACCTGGACAGCATCATGTGCAACCTGCTCTAAGTTGTCCTGCTAGAAGCAGGGGTGTTGGACTAGATGATCTCCAGGGGTCCCTTCCAACCCCTAGCAGTCTGTGGTTCTGTGAAGCCCTCAGCTGTCAGCAGGACTGGGTGTTTTGGGCTGTTTTCATAGAATTGTACAGTCATAGAAATGCTTAGGTTGGAAAAGACACTAGAACAGGTTGTCCAAAGAACTTGCAGGTGCCCCATTTCTGGCAGTATTCAAAACCAGTCTGGATGAGGACTTCAGCAACCTGGTCTCTAGAGAGTGGGATCCCTGCCTGTGGCAGGGGGGCTGGAACTAGACAATTGTTAAGGAGCCTGCCAACCCTAACAATTCTGCGATTCTATGACTTTAACCACTGACCCAACACCCCCATGCCCACGAAACCATCTCACATATTGCCATGTCTACATGTTTTTTGGAACCCCTCCAGGGATGGTGACTCCACCACTTCCCTGGGCAGCCTGGGCCAATGCCTAACCAATTTTCTGGTGAAGAAATGCAGATGGCAGGTGTTTCACTGGTGTGTTGGGGGTTGAGCAGCAACTGTGGGCTCAGCTCAGCATCCAAAACATCCCTGATGCTGAGAATTTCCCAGGAGGGGGCAGGTTTTGCTGCTGGCCTTTGCTTCTTCCCTATCCTTACCCCAATCCATGAGTTGCAATTCGCACTGGTACCATCCTGCATGGTTGCTCTGAGTGAGGACTTGATGGGTATGGGTTTGGAGAGACGTGCTTCCCTCAGGGGGAAAGCTCAGATCAGATGGCACTCATCTGGGAAGAGGAGGTCCTGGCTGCTTGGAGCAGGGAACCCATGACACAGGTCTAAGGTATCCCTTATGTCCTCCTGATGCCTGCTTGATCTTGCTGAAGTTGCCCCCAGAGCTGTGGTGGCTGCTGTAACCAAGGGAACTCAGTTGGTAGGTTTGGGGTGCCTCAGCAGCCTGCATGTTACATGGATGCACTCAAGTGGCCTTGAAATGCTTTGGTCAACCGCAAGACACTCCCATTTGGAGCTTCAGTCCTGCATTTGGGAGTTTTGCCACAACCTTGCTGGGCAGGACTGGGATCACAGAGGGGTCTGGAGCTGTACAGACCTTCTGCAATCTCAGTGACCCCTACTGGATTCACCCACTTCCTTCAGAGCCAAAGGATGTCTAAAGCTTGTGCTGGAAAAAGCTGGTGAGATGCTTTGTTATGTCTCCAGCCCTGCCAGACTAATAATTAGGGATCAACACCTGGAAGCAGAGCCTCCTGGATTCCCACATGCCTGGCAAGCAGGGTCCTTTCCTTGTGGCTGTAGGCGATGCTCTGTGCCGGGCTCTGAGCCCACCACCGTGCTGCTGAGATGGTTGGTGTGACTGCATGCAAATTCTGCTTGTGCAGCTAGCTATAAAGTCCCATCTGTGTCCTGGATGTGGGATAAATGGATGCAATATCCTTTTATTGGCTATCCCAACCTGATTTGCATTCATGGAGTTGCCGCTTGAGTAGCTGGAGAGGCTTCCCCAGTGCTGGCCCAGACGTCTCTGCCTCACCCAGCTGAAGGTTGGGTCACACCTCGGTGTGTTTTGGGGCGGAAATGGGTCAGTTTGTAGACAGTCTCTGCACCACAGCAGCGTTCCATAGCACTCCCAGTTTGAAAAGCGTCTGGGAAATAGCAGAGGCACCAGGAGAACCAAAGGAAGATGTCGCTCCGACTGACCTCCTGTTACTAAGGGCAAGCTCTGCTTCCGCAGCAGCCAGCTCCAGCCCTGCCTCCTCAGGAGCATCGCTGCTGCTGGCAGACCTCTGCTTGGGCAGCAGGCCTTCAATCAGACCACCAAAACAAACAGTTGTAGCTCTAGATAAAATAGAGATCCAGCAGCTTCCAGTCATGTTCTGAGCCAGTTTCCATATTCCACCTCCTGCTACATCCTGGTGTGTTTCCAATGCTGACAATGTCCACACACTCACTGGGATTGCATCAGAAATCCTCTCACCAGAAATCTCATCCTTGCTTGCGGCTGTGGCTAAAGTCTTCTTCTTTTCTTGAAGGTATGAAATCCCTTCTTAAAAGCACACAAGACCTTTCTCAGTCAGTTTTGTGTACCCAGAGAATTTCCCTTTGAGAGCCTGAAAGCCCAGACCAAACTACCATGACAAGAAGCATGGAATTCACACCAGAACGCTTGGCCTTGAGGTTAAATCCTCCCTGTTCCGTGCTGCAGGATTTATCCTCATCTTTAAAATTAAGTGTACACTTTGAGGCTTTGCTGGCAGGCCAAAGGATGCAGACATCTGCTCATGGTGACCACATTTACCCCAGAGGTGCAGCTGAGGTGTTGCCTGTTTGGAAAACCCCTGAACCCATCAGAAATCAGGTGGTTTGTTTCTTGTCCCACTGCAGGGAGAATGAAGCTAAGCAGGAGTAGTTGGTGTTCCTGCACAGGGAAGGACAGATTCACCACCCTGCTCCCTCCATCCCAGCCTCTCCTGTGGAGAGAGGTGATCCCTAGGATCCCCTGGGGCCATGCTGATACCTTCAGGAGAGCTGCTTCTGGAGAAGGTTGGGGCTGCTGGAACAAGCCGTGCTCAGCACATCCCTGCTGCCGAGGATGCCTTTTGGCAGATGAGTTGGAGCTGCTGCCCCTCTATGAGTGAATAATAACTATTATTATTAATTAATAACATAAATTAATATTAATAATAGGCCACTCTTCCGCAGCAAGAGCAACTCTGTGTGATTAAGGCTTAATTAATCATTACGGTTGGTTTTGCTCAAGTAAGCCGAGAGCTGCCCAGCTGCTCCAAAGCGCTCCAGTCCTCTGTCCCTTCGGAGATGAAGATGTTCACGTGTCAGGAGAACCCAGACACCCTTCCCTCACCAGGATGGCCTTTGGCAGGGGTTGTTCCAGCTCTTGCTGGTAGAGGGTCCCAGGCCTTTGGCTGCACTCCCCCAGTGAAGCTGCTTGCACAGCTCCCTCTGACCCTCACCTTGGGCTGAATGCTCCTTTGCTGCCAAGGATCAACCTACCAGAGATGTCTAGCACCCAGCAGCTTTGCTTTGGGGCTGGCAGCTGAAGGATGGCTTACTAACAGACCTAGCCCCTGACAGGAGGGGATGGGGAATGCAATGTGTCCTCTTCTGGGGTGGGGCCAGGTGTCAGTGGCGGTTCGTGTACCAGCTCGCAAGGTGACTTGCAATCAAGCAACTGCTGCTTGTCCCCATGAGCACATATCCCTTTCATACCTCCTCTCCTCTCCCCACGTCCAAGATCACGACAGGCAGAAGTGGGAGAAGAGTTGATAGAGTGTGGAGAAGAGAAGGCCTTACAGCAGCAGGCAGGGAGGTCCATGGTGGGTCAGCAGCATCCTCCTTCAAGCCCATTTGGGTCCTGCTGTAGGACTGTGTTATTTCTGGAGACCTTTCAGGACCCATCTTGCCTGGTAGGTGAGCTATTGCTAGAGCATCTCCTCACTGTTCTTAGCAGCTGCCCTCAGTGCAACACATACCTTCTCTTTTATCCCCATCTCTGGACTTTTCCTGGTTGGCAGAGGCTCTCCTCAGTGATGACAAGGCAGTCATTCAGGTTTCAGGATGAACGTTTAATTTGCTTTAACATTAATTGGGCTGAGCAAGTCCTTTACTGAGGTGTCCAAGCTCTCTAGCTGTGTCAGTACTGTCCCTGCTCTAGGGGCAGCCTTGCACATGACCCAGCACTCAAGGGTGCAGATCACATCCTGCTGGGATACCTGGGCTCCACCTCCCTGAAGAGGGGGTGGGGGGTGCCCAAATAGCAATGGGTATCTCTTTCCAGGGGTCTGAGGACTAGGTCCTCAAAGGCAACAGAGCATCTTAGGGCCATGGTTTAGTGGCATGGGGGTGATAGGTAGATGGTTGGACTTGATGATCTTAGAGGTCTCTTCCAACCTTCATGATTCTGTGTGATTCTGTGATAAAACTCAGCAGCTTCTCAAGGAGCCAGTCACCCAGATATCTCTGGTGGCATGGGCTGGAGGTGGTAGCATGGTCCTGGGTCCACCAGCCAAACTTCAAGCTTTCAGTGGATAGCAAGAGCGGATATTAGACAGGAAAGAAATTTGGTATTGATGTTGGTGTCCTGTGCTGAAAGATCAGTGCCTGGTACCTCCTGGGACTGCTTTGCCCCTCACTAAGTTGTCTTCTTCTTCCAACCCCATGCAGGATCATACGGACAAAGGTACAGCAGCCACCCAACCAGCAGGTTCCAGCCTCCAGCCACAGCATAGGTAAGGAAAACTTAAATATATTAAAAAAACCCTAGCATAATGGGTGACAAATCTTCTAAAGAACTTTTAATCACTCTTCTGGACAGATAATTCTGCATAAAACACTTGGGCACGCGTCCTAATGCACCTGCTTTGTCATTCTCCAAGGTCTGAACACAGCAAATGAGTTTTATAAATACTGCTAAGAGGGTTTGAATTTTACTGATTATTATGATAAATAGCTCTCACCACCAGATAGAAAATTGAAATCTAAACCCAAAAAGCCCCCACTACTGGGGGTCTATAGAATGTCAGATAATTAAAGCAATAAATCAAGAAAGGGATACTTATTCATAACCTTTTCTGCATCATTAGTCAGTAAGTAGTTCTGAATGTGGTTTTTTTATCCACCAACCCTCCCTCCCAGGATCCTTTCTGCACTTGCAGTCTTGAGTGAAGAGGAGGGAGCAAAACTTCCCAAAACTTTTCGTTCAGCCTCAGCCTGGTGATGCTGTGTCCTGAGGACATACCTTGAGGACACACCGAGGAGTGGCCTGACTGGTGGGGCACCCTGAGGACAATCATGTCCTTCTGGGAGGGGATGTAGGGGCTTGGTCAGGGCTCAGGGCTGCTTTCATAGAGTCATAGAATTGTCAGGGTTGGAAGGGACCTTAAAGCTCATCTAGTTTCCTCCCACTAGATCAGGTTGCTCAGAGCCCCATCCAGCTTGGCCTTAAAAACTTCCAGGAATGGGGCTTCCACCACCTCTCTGGGCAACCTGTTCCAGTGTCTCACCACCCTCATGTGTTTCTCCTTGTCCTAGTTCCATGAAAGCTGCTGGAGCATTAGCAAGCGCTTATGCTGTAGGCAGAAGGGAGGTGGGAGGGGGAGCCTGGTTGCTCTCTGCTGTTGAGATGTTACCTATGAAATGGGGAGAATGCTTGGTACCCACCTCCTAGGCAAGGGTGAGGTGGCACCAGGGGGCACAGAGCTGCAAGAACCACTTGGGCTTGTCAAAGAAATCAGGCTGCATTCCCATTTCCTCTCTGGGAAATGCCTGGACTGTCCCAGAGGAGGAAAAGCATCCCTGGTCCTGTCGTTTTGGCTTGGGGGCTGTGTCTCCGTGCGGGAAACAAGAGCAGAGCAGAGAAATCTCTTTTTTTCCCAGGGTTTGGGGTTGGTAGAGCAGGGATTGAAAGTAAGTGAAGGATTGCTGAGGAGAGGGGAGTCCTTCATATCAAGCAGCAGGGATGCCTGACACAGCTCTGCTCCTTGTGGGCTGTGGCTGGACTTCTTCAGCATGGTCCTGCAGGGGAGGCATAGAAACTTCATGGTGATTCCTGGGACGTGGTTTCTGGCTCAGCCTGGGAGCTGGTGGAGGCTCCCACCTCTGCTTTTGATGACCCTTCTTGGCTGGACACAGCCAGCGCCTTTCCCTCCAGGCTCTGCCAAACCAGTGTGGCTTTAATTCATATTTTGGGGAGTTTCAGGGCCTTTAATCCATGGTCCTTGGGTAACCCCAGCCATCAAGGAGTCTTTATTGGCTGGAGGCTGGTGGTTTGAGTAGGAGGCAAGTAAAGAGCACTGAGTGCTGCTCCACTTCCACAAGATTCCTGTGCTGGTTGCTGCCCCAGGACCTTGCTCAGGAGCCAACATTTGTGGAGGCTCCCCTCTCTGCATCGCTGTGTTCCTAGCCATCTCCATCCATCTTGCTGATCACAGAATCAGCAGAATCCCAGAATTCCAGCATGGTGGGGGTTGGAAGGGACCTATGGGGATCATCTAGTCCAACCCCCCTGCTCCAGCAGAGTCAACCACAGCAGCTTGCCCAGGATCACCTCCAGGTGCCTTTGGAATCTCTCCACACAAGGAAACTCCACGACCTCCCTGGGCAGCCTGGGCCAGGGCTCTGCACCCTCACACTGAAGAAGTTTCTCCTCTTGCTCAGATGGAACCTCGGGGCTTCCAGTTTGTGCCCATTGCCCCTTGACCTGGCCCTGGGCACCAGTGAGCAGAGTCTGGCCCCAGCCTCTTGTCCCCTATACCCTTGAGCTCTTGCTCAGCACTGAGCAGATCCCCTCTGTCTCTACTCTTCTCCAGGCTGAGCAGCCCCAGGGCTCTCAGGCTTTCCTCCTGCCAGAGATGCTCCAGTGCCCTCAGCATCTTGGGAGCTTCTGCTGGACTCTCTCCAGTAGTTCCTTGTCTCTCTTGAAGTGGGGAGCTCAGAAGTGGGCCCAGCACTCCAGATGTGGCCTGACTAGGACAGAGCCAAAGAGAAGGATAATCTCCCTTTGCCTGCTGGTCATCTCTTCTGAATGCAGCCCAAGATATGTGGGCTCATGTGTTGCCCAACCAGATGCCTACTGGCCCGAGCAATGCTCCTTCCCACTGTGCCTTGCTCAGGATGGGGCAACTGCTGAGGGAAAAGCACATCCCACAGCATATGGCCCTGTTCTCTCCTAATGGGGATGAGGGGTGACCATGTCTCTGCTCCCAGCCCTGCTGCTGTGGCACACCACTGGGCTGGTGGAACCCCAGACCGTCTTGGTCATGTTGTGGGGGCTGGTGGCTTTGGGTTAGGCTGGTGCTCCTGTTGTCCTGTTCGCTGACCTCTTGGCCTTGCCTTGCAGCATCCACGGGCTCTGTGACCCAGGTGTCCTCCGTCAGCACCGATTCTGCTGGCTCCTCATACTCCATCAGCGGCATCCTGGGAATTGCCTCCCCTGGCACAGAGAGCAACAAGCGCAAGCGGGATGAAGGTAGTGAGAGCTGTTTGCTGGTGGGGAGGTGTGCAGCCAGGAGGGGTGGGATGAGGATGTGGTGGATGCTCTGAATGTGTGATGAGATGGAGCTGTGGACATCCAGCATCCATGTCTGCTGTGATGGGCTTTGGTCCTCCTTTGGCAGCTCTCTGCCACGGTCACAGCCAAGCTAGGGAGCTGCAGCGTGACCTGGTGGCCAGAGGCAGGACCTCTTTGAGGAGCAGAGGCTTGCCTGCGTGTTTCAGAAAGGACTGGATGTGTGTCAAGATGTTTCACCAGACCCTCCTTCCCACCAGAGAACATTTCCTTCTCACCAGTGGAAAGGGGAAGTGTCACCACTGCCATGACACTATGGCCACCTGAAATATGAAGTGGCAGAGAGATGTCCACATCCGCAGAGAGACAGAAGGTGGGTGGCAGAGCTGTCTGCCACGCTCTTCAGGTGGCCCTTGCACTGGGTGAATTTTGTTGGCCCAGAGGGTGGAACTGAGCAAGGTCTAGTTAGGGTTGGATATTGCTTGTCTTCCTCCAGCCCTGTGCAGGGTTTACTGTTCTGCTTTCTTCTGCCTCTTGGGTTTTCTCCTAGTGAAAAGTCTGCTTTGGAAAGAAGGATGTCTGGGATGGAGGGGAAGGGAGAAGAGGAGTAATTCTTTCATCCTTTCAGTTAGTGAAAGCTTGCAGAGAGGAGTTGAGGCCAAGATCGTGATCATTAGCAGAAGGGACACCAGAGCCTCCACGAGGATGCTGTGAAGTCACTGGCCAGAAGGGTGGCAGCTCAGTGCCCTGGGGCTGATGCCTCCGTGTCTGCCCAGTCATGCTCCTGCCCCATGCTGTGGCACAGCTGTGATGCCCAGACAGGGTTATGTGTCTGCAGATGCACTGGCAGAAACCTACATCTGGGTGGCAGAGCACTGCTTGGTCTACTGAAAGTGGGGGAAAGCTGCAATGTCAGGCAGGTGTGGGCAGGTCTGGTGGTGGTAGAGTGAGTCTCTGTGCTCAGGTCCTTGCTGAATGTGCTGCTGCTGGTTAGCACTGCCATCCTACAGCTGGTATTTGTTTCCCAAATCAAAGGCACAAGTGCACAGATAAATAAATGGATGGAAGCAGGCAGGGTAGAGATGTTGTCGTCTATCAGCCAGGTCAGGACAGAGGTCATCTGTGTGGACAGCACACAGCTCCATTGCAGCCTCATCCTGAAGCATCTCAGTTGTCTGTCCTTACAGAAGACTGGTTTAATTGTGGAGGGAGAAGTGAAATGTTTCCTTGGGAAGATCAGAAGCAGAGCTGAAGAATGTCCCCAGCTTTTGCCAGTCCACAGGTAGAGGAGAAGATGTGATTCCTAAAGCAGCCCGGTGGCAGGATGAGTCATTGCTGGAGTGGGTGAGCTGGGCAGGAATGCTGTCCTCAGCAGAGCATTGGAACTGCTTTTCATAATAGGCTTGGAGAGCCATAAACAGATTCTTCAACATCTTTGCCTGTCTGAGGACATCCCTGGCAGTGTCTGTAATCCCTCCTGGTCCTGCTCAACACAAGGTCCCTCGGCATGGGTGGATGTCAGGTGCCCACGGAAGTCACAAGCATGGAGTCACAGAGTCATTAAGGTTGGAAGAGACCTCTAAGATCATCGAGTCCAACCATCTACCTATCACCCCTATGCCACTAAACCATGGCCCGAAGTAGAGCATCTAAATGTTTCTTAAACCCTTCCAGGGATGGTGACCGCACATGGGCCAATGCCTAACAACCCTTGCAGGGAAGAAATTCCTCCTGACATCCAATCTAAACCTCCCCTGGGGCCACCTGAGGCCATTTCCTCTTGTCCTCTCACTGGTAACCCTGGAGAAGAGACCTACCCCTGTCTCACTCCAACCTCCTTTCAGCTAGTTGTAGAGAGAGTTAAGATCTCCCCTGAGTCTCCTCCACACTAACAACCCAAGTGTCCTGTGGCTCCATGCTGCTGGTGACAGGGATGTGGGTGGTGTGTGCTGCCTCTGATGAGCAGAAGAGAAGCATGTCATCTCTTTATGGCTTGTATCATGATGCAGATGCACAAGGGGGCAGAGTTAACTTTACCATTTCCAAGTTTCAGAGAGCCAGAGACAGACTTATCTCGGTCACAAGGCCCTCACATTGCATCCATGGCCAGGTCACAGTGCTCCTTGGGAGCTGTTGGAAGGTGTCTGCTGGCTGCTCTACTTCCCTGCCTACATATCCTGGAGCCACAGACTCTGCATCACTTCTCTGGTGGTCCTGGCTGCCCTCAGCTAGGGACCCAAGCAGGGTGGACTCTCCGCTCCAGCTGCATCGAGCAGCTCGGAGTGATTCATTACCCAGTTTTGTTCTCCTCACTTCTGACATTCTTCTAGCAGATGTCACCAGTCTTTAACCCAGTGGGGAGCTTGCTGGCTAGCAACAGGGGCAAACCAAAGCAGACAGTCTTTCTTGGTTTAGAGAGCTGAAGGTGTCATTTTTTTTTCTCTCTGTTGTAACATGGATTTGGAGCAGGTGTGCCTTCGTGGGGGACCAGTGGCTTTCACTTGTGGTTAAAGGACATGCTACTGGAGGCTGACACAAGAAGCTGCTCCCTGAGGAGGCAGAGAGATGCAGGCAGCAGGCTGCTGGGCAGCAGTCTCACTGTCTGTCTGCAGATTGCCTCCTTCCAGTGCTGTGGCTGCGCATTTGCCTGGCCCCACACTTTGGGGAGAAGCCAGGTCCTGCCCTTGGGTCACACCAACCCCAAGAATGCTCCAGGCTAGGGGCAGAGTGGCTGAAAAGCTGCTGGTGGAAAGGGACCTGGAGGATGGGTTGGTCAACAACAGCTGAGGATGACCCAGCAGAGTGCCAAGTTGGCCAAGAAGGCCAACAGCATCCTGGCTTGGATCAGCACTACTGTGGCCAGCGTGACTAGGGCAGGGATTGTCCTCCTGGACTGGGCACTGGGTAGGCCACATCTGGAATTCTGGATTCAGTTTTGGGTCCCTCACTCCAAGAAGGACATAGAGGTGCTGGAGTGTGTCCAGAGAAGGGCAAGGAAGGTGGTGAAGGGTCTAGAGCACAAGTGCTATGAGGAGCAGCTGAGGGAACTGGGGTTTGTTAGTCTGGAGAAGAGGAGGCTCAGGGGAGACCTTATCTCTCTCTCCATCTCCCTGAAAGGAGGTTGGAGTGAGGTGGGGCTTGGTCTCTTCTCCCAAGGAACAAGGAATAGGACAAGAGGAAATGGCTTCAAGTTGCACCAGGAGAGGTTTAGGTTGGATGTCAGGAGGAATTTCTTCCCCCAAAGGGTTGTTAGACATAGGCCCAGGCTGCCCAGTGCAGTGGTGGAGTCACCATCCCTGGATGGGGTTTGAAAGCCATTATAGATGAGGTGCTGAGGGGCGTGGTTTAGTGGTGACCTGGCAGTGCTGGTTAGTGGTTGGACTGGATGATCTTAAAGGTCTCTTTCAATCCAAACTATTTTATTCACCTATAAGAAGCTGTAGAGGGGTAGGTGGGTGGCTGACTTGGATGTGCAGAATGATCTTGCTGAGCCACATGCTTATAAATGGGACATGTTTCGGTGAAGCCAAGATTGGCCAGTGAGACCCTGAGCTGGAGCAGGCTGAAAGCTCCATGCAGTACTTACAGCTGGTGACACTGAAGAGGCATCTTCCACTGCACTACTCACAGCTAGCTGGGTGGGTGATGGTCCCGCTATGGACACCCAACAAGGGTCTGCATTTCAGGAAGTGCTCATCATCAAAGCCATCTGAAGCAAGATTAAACAATCCTTGGTGGGCAGTGAGAGGAGGGTGACAGGGAGCTGCCTCCCCAGGATTCTGGGGCAGAGTTGGTGTGCAGAACATGTTTTGGGGATGAGGGAGTTCACTGGTCTTCTGAGCTCTCTGTCTGAGGGCCTGTGGATCCTGAGGAAGGGCCAAAACAGGGCAAGGTAGGAGCCCACTCCCCTATCTCCCTTCACTCCTCTCTCCCTGATCCCTGCTTTCCAAGCAGAGCTCTGCAGCTCCAGGTGAGCCAGCAGAAGCCAAACAGCTTGATACTCCTGGCACCTTCATGCAGTCCCAGCTGAGAAGATCTCAAAGCAGGCACACGTTCCAGGGGCAGGGATATGGCTCTCACCTGGGATTTCCTGATGAGCAGGTGCTGTGTCTGCAGGAGAGCATCCTTCCTCCATTAAAGCAAGGTGAAGCCCAGGACTACTGTGTCTTTGGTAGAGGACCACCTTGTCTGCAGCTCTTTTCTCAGCCTCTCCACCTCCCCGGAGCAAGGGGAGTACTGGACGTGATGCTGGCTGCTGCAGGAACAAACTTGAATAAACACCATCACACCTCCAGCAGAGCCCTCTGCTTGCCTATCCAGCAAGGGCTCGAGCTGCTGGGTCTAAGTGTGTCCTCCCTGACCAGGCGGCAGCTGCTCTTCATTCTCTGCTCCTGTGGCAGTCTCTGGGGGCTGGTGGAAGAGGCTCTGCTCCCATATCCTCACAAGAAGATGTGACTGGCTGCCGGCAGACTTTTGAATGGGGCTTGGAAGAACTAAGTGAGTCTTGATGCTCATGGCTCTTCCTTGCTTCATGCAAAACACAAATTATTTCCCTACCTGGGAATGGCAACCACTGGAGGAGATGCTGTATTTTGTGCTGAGGAGCTGCATGCCTGCTTGTGAGCCTTCTACTAACCTCCTCATTCTGCACTCCTCAATGTTTACATACTGTTAGCAGCTTAGGCCACTCCAAGAGCCACATCCTGGTGCAGAAGGATGCTTGTGCCCTCACTCTGGACAGAGAACCATGCAGAAATCACTGATGCTGGCAGGCAACAGGTGCAGTGTGTGAACAGGAGCAGCAGCCTAGCTGGGCTGAAACCTGTGTGCACACAGCAGTCGCTCTCCAAGTCCAAGACACCTGTTGTGTCACCAATGACACCCAAGCTGTTGATACACAGTATCAGGAGGATGGGGCCAGACTTTGTTCTGTGGTACCCAGGGACAGGACTAGAGGCAATGGGCACAAACCAGCACCCAGGAAGTTCCATCTAAACAGGAGTAGGAAATTCTTTCCTTGGAGGGTGGTAGAGCACTGTCCTAGGCTGCCCAGGGAGGTGGTGGAATCTCCATCTCTGGAGAGATTCCAAGGCCACCTGGACAGCATCATGTGCAACCTGCTCTGGGTTGTCCTGCTGGAGCAGGGGAGTTGGACTAGATGATGTCCAGAGGTCCCTTCCAACCCCTAACAGTCTGGGATTCTGTGAACTTTGGCTGCTCCATCCTGCTGTGTTAGCACTGCCCTGGCATGATCTTGGAGTGTGCCAGCTGGCATCCATGTGTCTGCTCCCACAAGGCTTGGCACTGTGACAGCATTGCTGGCACTGCTCAGCTCCAGCAGAGCCAGGATGGCACAGAGGAGGAGAAGGTTTCCTTGCAGGGACTTGCTGGCCTGTTTTCTTCCCTGGTGTAGATGTGGCAGGTTAGAAGATAGGTGCAGCGATGAACACCTAGCTGCAAGCTGCCACCCTGGCACTGGTCCCTGCCAGGAAGCACCATCAGAAGCAAATGGAGCAGGACACCCTCAGCAAAGCACCATACAGGATATGAGTCTTTGCTGCCCACACAGCTATCCCCCCCTCCCCCCACTCCTTGCTGCAGAGGAGGTCTGGCAGATGTAAATACCTGCACCAAACAGCTGCACAGACCAGATTTCCCATTCACTGGTGGAGTCTTCTCAGCGGTGGAGGCATTTGGGGAATTGAAACCAGCATGGCAGGAGACCTTCGCTGGTACCAGCTGCGTTGTTTCCATTCTCACCAGCCCTAACACCGGGCTGCTTTCAGCAGCTGCTGTGATGATGTAGGTGCTTCTGCTTTGTTTTCTCCACTGCTCTCTTTGAGAGACACCTTGCCTTTAAAGGAAGACATGGTGTCTTTGAGGGCATTGGGGTCACAGCCTTCTGTTAGGGAGGACAAGGCACCCAGAGGGGCCAGGACACTGCTAGGAAGGAGGAGAAGCTGGAGGTGGATGCCATCCAAGGCCTTGATGTTACAATCAGCGCCTCTTCACACAGGGATGCCCCAGCTTAGGCACGTCAGGGCATCCAAGCAGCACTGATCCACGCGGCCAGCTGGAGCTGCCAGGCACATCTCTGAGGTGCCAGCGCTGCAGGAGACGCTTGCCGTGAGCGTGGCCATCAGAGCTCTGCTCTGACAAATGTGGACATGGGCTAGCCATGTCGCTGACACCACAGAGCAAAGCAAACATGACTAACCATCAGTGAGGACTAATGGCACCAGCTGCCTTCCGGCCTCTCCTCCACACCAGGAACTTCCACTTCCCAGTGGGACAGGAATGAGAAACTGTGCTCACAGCTAGGCAGGGACATGCAGGGCTGTGAGCACAGGTGCCTCAGGTGTTGCCTGACAGGCAGTTGGCAGCCTTGAAGGGAAACCAACCCTCACACAATCACAGAATTATTAAAATTGGAAGAGACCTCTAAGATCATCAAATCCAACCATCTACCTACACCCCCATGCCACTAAACCATGTCTGTAAGGACCACATCTAGATGTTTCTTAAACTCCTCCAGGGATGGTGACTCCACCACCTCCCTGGGCAGCTTGGGCCAATGCATAACAACCCTTTGGGGGAAGAAATTCCTCCTGACATCCAATTTAAACCTCCCCTGCTGCAACTTGAGGCCATTTCCTCTCAACCTATCACTTGTTCCTTGGGACAAGAGACCTACCCCATCTCACTCCAACCTCATTTCAGGGAGTTGGAGAGAGAGATAAGGTCTCCCCTGAGCCTCCTCTTCTCCAGGCTAAACAACCCCAGGTCCCTCAGCTGCTCCTCATCACACTTACTCTCCAGAGCCCTCCCCAGCCTCCTTGCCCTTCTCTGGACACACTCCAATGCTGTGTCCTTCTTGTCCTGAGGGACCCAAAACTGAACCCAGGAATCTAGGTGTGGCCTCCCTAGTGCTGAGGACAGGAGGAAACCCTCGGAACATGGTGGCAGAGCCTTCTGCCATCTCCTCTTGTGGCTAAGGAACGATGCATCTTCCAGGACATCTACTCTAGGAGATGGCTAGGAAGGTTTGTGATTTATCTCTCTCCTTTGGTTTAGCTGAATTCCTTTAACCTCTGAACATTAGAACCACAGCTCATACTCTGCCGAATGTGGTGTGGTGCAACATCCATTGCTCTATCCCCATGGAAGATCTTCCCTGAAACCTGCAGTGTGTTCTTGCAGCACATGGATCATGTCCACAGGCATTCTGCTGCTTTGTCTTCTTGCTCTGGAGACAAACATCCGCCCCGCCTGCCCTCTTGGTTCCAATGCCCTGCCTGTGCCCTCCATCCATGCTCACACCTGGTCACTGAGGACCATGCTGCGGGGATGTCCTGGCTGGTCTTCAGCCCTGGGTGGTGACAATTGCTTCATCAGCCTGTGGCCACAGGGTCAGTGTTGAGCGTGTCAACCCTCCTGTCCAGACATAGCTTTCCATGTCTTCATAAATGCCAATGAGATCCCATGGTAGCTTCCCTGGCAGTGGAGAACCTTCACTTTTCTGTCTTTGAATGATGGACAACTCTGGCCACCCATGGGCCCTTCTTCATGTCATCCCATGCTGGCAGAGGACATAGGTCTTGGCTTTGTGGATGCTCTTGGGGTATCACTCATCCCAGGACACTTCTGGTGAGATACTGCTCTGGAGTAAAAGCCCTCTCCTTTTCTGAGCAAGGATTGGGATCTCCTCCTACTCCAAGCTTACTCCTCGGAGTTTCCTGAATACGTGTAGGCACTTTTGGCCTTGGAGTGTTTGGCCATTCCCATCAAGGAGAAGTCCCTGAACAAGGGGTCACAGTGCTGGTGGAGATCATGGTGTGTTGGCTGATAGCTGATGTAGGACTGTGGAAGGTGAAGGAGCCCACAGATGTGTGTGTCCTGTGTGTCTATGCTCTGGGACTTTAGCAGGAGGAACATATGTGTTGCAGCCAGTAGGTCATGGAGTTGAGTAAAGAATTTAACCACTGATGAAGTCTCATGTTGTCAGATGTCCCTGTAACTCCTCTCACCCCAGATAAGGACCTGAGCCTGACAGTACATGGTGGGACTTAATATTGTCATCTCCAGCTCTTTCTTGGAGTCTTCCACACTGTGCAAGAAATGTGCAAAGGTCTGAAGCCTTTGAGGGGTCTGAGCTGCAATGGGAACAGCCAAAACCAGGAAGACTTTGAGGGTTAGAGACCAGGATATTATGAAGAGGGGAAAAAAAATCACCTACCAATAGAACCTTGAATGCTCTGATGCCAAAGGCTGGAAAGAGGCAGTGGAAAAGTGCATAAAGAACCAGAAACCAAACTGTCTGTAGTGCAGGTGAAACAGGTAGAGTCCTCCAGGTCCATGAAGTGGTTAAAGAGAAACAAAGCCGCTCTGGAGTCCCAGGGAAGTGCTGGAGTTTACTCTGATAATCTCCAGGCCCTCCTCAGCAGTGCTTTCTCACTGGGGTTGCCTGTGCTCCTGGGGATAGCTGTGGTGACTCTAATGAGATAAAGCCTTTGAAGGAGATGAGGTTTTGCAGGGTCAGCAAGTCCTGATTTGAATTTCTCCTGCTGATGCAAGTTGTCCTTTGTGCTCAGGGATCTTTCCCTCTGCTGCAGAGTGAGCTGAGCTGCTGCTCCTCTCAGGTCAGCAGCTCCTCCAAAGAGATGGTTTCTCCCTCGCCATGTGGACACTGCAATCATTCCTCAAAGCAGAGTTTGACCCAGACTTTGCCATGAGGGCTTCATCTGTGCCACTTCTAATCCAATCTGTGATGTGGTGGAGGTTTTATTTGTTGTGTTAAATGTTATGGAAAGCTTTTTTCCTGAGTCCTTGGACTTCTCTTTTGTTCCACTCTTTTCCACTTCAGTGTCTTAGACAGGAGATTCTGGATCTGCTGGGGTGGCAGCAACCTCTGGCCATGCTGGCATGGTTTGACAGTGTCACCTGTGGATAGTGGTGGTGGTTTTGTGCCAGCACTGACAGTGTTACCTATGGCTAGTTCTGGTTTGACATGAGTGGTGATGGTGTCACCCATGGATGGTGGTGGTTTAACACCAGCAGTGACAGGGTCATCCATGCATTAGAATGGTTTGACCCAGCAGTGACATTGTCACCCATGGGTGGTGGTGGTTGGACACCAGCAGTGAAGGTGCTCACCTGTGGATGGTGGTACATGTCAAGAAGAGGAGTTTGGCTCCTGTCAGGCATGTGACTAAAACCCTTGGGTGTTCCCAAGAGCCATTCTCCCTCTGAAGACTTATTGGTTAGCCTGGACATTCACAGATGGAGCTCAACTGGCACAGGATTTCTCTTTGAAGAAAAAAAAGAGAACATTTTGACACTTCTGATGAAATTCTAGGGAAAGAAGAGTACATGTGGGTCAGTTCAGATCTCAGCTATGCAGCACTGAACTAGTGTAGGTCTGCTCTGGGCTTCTGAGGAAGTTCTGCCTCTCAAAATGAATGAAAATGAAATGAAAAGCAATTAAAGCACCCAAACTGAGCTGTTCCGGTGCTTGATAGTGATGCTGTCCCATGAGTGCTGCTGAGGTAGGATGATGCTTCTGGGAAGGACCAAGGTCTGCCCAGATGGGTGATGAAGCCTGCAGGCTGAGGTCTTCCTGGGACAAATCTCTTCAGCTCTGTAGGACAGTGGAGCATCCCATGCTCTTGGCTTTGTGCTTCATAGAATCACAGAATGGTTTGGATTGGAAGGGACCTCTCAAGGTCCTGTAGTCC
>VWZO01008977.1:4136-36157 GCA_013396975.1 Bucco capensis | reverse complement strand
AAGCATTTCCTCATGGAGAGGGTGGTTAGGCACTGGAACAGACTGCCCAGGGAGGGGGTGGAGTTGCTGTCCCTGGAAGTGTTTAAGAAAAGATTGGACGTGGCACTTAGTGGCATGGTTTAGCTGCTGCCGTATTGTTGGGTCATGGGCTGGACTAAGTGATCTTGGAGGTCTTTTCCAGCCTTGGTGATTCTATGATTCTATGTCCAGCTTTTCACCTACCAGCACAACCAAGTAGTTCTCTGCAGGACCACTCTTCATCCATTCATCCCCTGGCTGGATTGGTATCAGGGATTGCCCTGACCCATGTGCAGGACCTTGCACAATCTCATGAAGTTCACCCCCATCCACCTCCCAGTAACACCCTGAGCTGCAGCTGTGCTGAATGCTTGGGGCTGGCTGCCTGCTCCCTGGTGCTCTGAGGCTATGAGCATCAGCAGATGACCTCTTCAGGCTCCCTGTGGAAATGGTCACCCACCCCTAGTGTGGATAGGGAGGGATGGAGCTGTTAGTAGCTGTCTCCTGCACACACCAGACATGTTTGTCACTTCCCTCCTAATGCAGTCCCTGGGGTCCCTGTATTTTGGAGAGGTCTCCTCCAGCTCCGGGGTGGAGTGGGGACGTTCCCAGAGCTGTGTTAATGAAAAGCTCCGGGCTTCCAGTAGCCTCCCCAGCCCTGCTGTAGCTCCAGGTGTTCCCACCAAGAGCTGTCAAGGGCGAGATACTTCTCAAGGGATGACCTCTTCATATACGATGTAGCTGTAATCCAGTTTGGGGTAGGCGTCAGAGCATCCTGAGGATGCTGGGAGCAGCCAGGGCTTCCCTGTGGGAATGTGTGTTCCAAAGAAAAAGCAAGGAAAATGGAGAAGTGGAATTTGTCAGTGTGAAGGGTTAGGGCTTGGCCAGCCACCAACCCAGTGACAGATATTCTCTGTTATCCCTTTCTCCCCCACTCCAAGGGAGGAAAAGGGGAAATTAACAGAGAGAGAGACTTGGGGAGTGGAAATGAAACTGAAACTGCTTGAATGACAATAATAACAAGAAAATGAAGTGTATTTATATATACATGTATACATACACAAAACCAATAGCAGAACTCAACCCCCTTGATGGCAACTCCCTCACCACTGATGCTGGAGTAGGACGACTTCAGCAGCAGACAGGACTCAGCCTCAGGGGCTGGATCCCAGCACTGGAACTCAGGAACCCTTGGATTGAGATGGAAGGCAGAACAGAGAGACTCCTGTAGGAGCAGAACTGGGCTGCTGATCCTCACAGGGCTCATGTGCTCAACCTTCTGGTAGGGTGGAGATCCACACCTCTCCTTATATGTACTAGCCACTAATTGGGTGCTAATTAGCTGAACAAAGCACCTGTTTTGCTTGGTCCTTAGGCTTCCTGCAAGAAACCTCAAGTCCCAAGATCAATATCAAAGCCTGAAGGACTGAATAATGACCTATATGGCATGGAATACCTTGTTTGGACTCGAACTAGGACAGTCACTTCCAATTGATATTTGTTATAAAGGCTAATGCAAAGGTCATGAGCAAGGATCATTCTGATGCCATTGATAAGTTGGTAGAATCCAGAGAGGAGGAAACACGGGGGGTGATGTTACCATGTGTGTTTACCTACACAGAGTCACAGAAGGGTGTGAATTGGAAGAGACCTTCAAGACCATCTAGTTCCAACCCCTGCCATGGGCAGGGACACCTACCACTAAATCAGGTTATCCACAGCCCATCCAAACTGGCCTTGAACACTGCCAGGGATGGATCATCCACCACACCTCTCGACAGCCTGCTCCAGTGGAGGATTTCTTCCTAACATCTGTTCTAAATCTCCTCTCTCTGTTTAATTCTGTTCCCCCTTGTCCTGCCACTATCTGCCCATGACAAAATTCTCTCCCTCTTCTTTACAAACTTCCTTTAAGTACTGGGAGGCCACCAGAAGGTCTCCCTGGAACCTTCTCCAGGCTCATCAAACCCTAAGTATCTACAGAGAGCATGTCTACACCTCTAACTTATCTATCACCCACACAAACCTACAGAGAGAGGAGATAAGAGCGACCTGGGATGGATAGTTCATATCACTCACAGACTTTCACAAGGAGCTTTCCACACCATGAATGATGTCAGTGACCTCTGAGAGGACCAAAGAGCAGGACAAAGAAGATAAAAGGCTGTTATCTGGGTTTGGTGTTGGTGTGCCTAGTTGTATTTCTGGCTTCCCTCCAAACGATGTGCTCCAGTAAGGTGTTTCTGGGAGAGGAAGGTCACACTCTTGGTGCCATGATGCAGGGTTTCCTTCTTCTCTCCCTCCATGTGGTCCCACCTTGCTCAGGTCTATCAGAACATATCCATGCTCTTAAAACAATCTATCTGGAGTGTGCAAGGGGAGCACTGGGAGCTGTGGTCAGCTCAGCCTGGGTTTACCTTGGAAGAGAGAAAGTTTGACTCGATGCAGACAGTATTTGGAGAGAGGTGGAGCTGTTCCCACATGGAAGATCTGATGCCAGAGCATCAAGTGAATGATTTGGCACCTCCATGGTAGCAGGAACTCTCAAAATATCATCTATTTCTGTGTCAGGCTTCTCCAGTGACCCCTGGTCAAGGAGAACAGCTTCTGCATCTCCTTCTCCTGCACTGCACACCAAGGTGACTACTCAAGCTAGGAGGCAAGTCACTCAAGGTCTCTGTCACACCACCTAAGCCATCTCTTATTCCTAGGTAACAGCAAACTGGATTATCCTGTGGGTCACAGCAGATTCATTGCCATCTCTATGGTCTCATAAAATCCCAGAATCCCAGCATAGTGGGGTTGAAAGGGACCTCTCGGGATCATCCAGTCCAACCCCCCATAGCAGCTTGCCCAGGATCACCTCCAGGTGCCTTTGGAATCTCTCCACAACCTCTTCGGACAGCCTGGGCCAGGGCTCTGCATCATCACAGCAAAGAAGTTTCTCCTGATGTTTAGGTGGAACTTACATTGACTAAAGACACTTCAGCACCTCCATGCCATACTGAGTAGTCCCTGTAGGACTTTGTGTCCAAGGTTTTCCTTTTAGTGTCACTTTCCTTGCAATGTGATTTTCTGTAGCTGCTGTCTCAGGGTCATTTGCATGTCAGATGGTTCTTTGGAAGTTCTCCTAACCAGCAGTTGTCCTAGGGCATGGGGAGATGCAGCTGCCTGACCTACCCTGAACACAATTCCCTGTGATGGAGGCTGTTAAAAACATCTGGGTCCTTCAGCTGTGGCACTGGTCTTTCAATGGTCTAAGGGCTTAAAGGGCAGGTACTTGCTGCAATTTCAGCTGGGGTTGGTTAGCCTGGAGAAGAAGGGGCTTGGGGGAGACCTTCTCACTCTCTACAACTCCCTGAAAGGAGGTTGGAGGGAGGTGGGACTTGGTCTCTTCTCCTAAGGAACAAGAAATAGGACAAGAGGAAATGGCTCCAAGTTGCACCAGGGGAGGTTCAGGTTGGACATTAGGAACAATTTCTTCCCTGAAAGGATTGTTAAGCATTGGCCCAGGCTGCCCGGTGCAGTGGTGGAGTCACCATCCCTGAAGGGGTTAAAAATATGTAGCTCTGGCACTTGGTTTACTGGCATGGTGATATTGGGTCAATGGTTGGGCTTGATGATCTTAAAGGTCTTTTCCAACCTGAAAAACTCTATCATTCTGTGATCTTGTATCTTAACTGGAAACCCTCCAGTGATGCCTACTGGTTTGCAGTGAGAACCTCATGTTCCTGCTACCTCTACCTGGCCCATTCTTGGCTGAGGGTGAAGGGAAAGCCCCAGCCCAACTGTTGAGTTCTCTGCCTGGCTCAGAGACCACATTTGCTGCCTCCTACTCTTAGAGAGAACTCAGGAACTTCCTGCTGTGCCAACGGAGCTCCTCTACCTTTCCTCCTGCCTACCAGTGATAGATTTTACACCTCAGCAGTTATTTTTGGTGGTACAAACCCTACCTGTCCCAGATAGGACCTTTTGTCTTGTGTTACACCTCACAGAGCTAAATGGAGTTGCTGGTCCCATGCTGTGCAGCATCCACCTGTGATGCCCTTGTGAACATCACTGTCAGCAGTGGCATCTCCATCTCTATTGTCCCAATCAGATTTCATGCTTAGCAGTGCCTAACTTCTTTTTCCATAAGTCTACTAATAAGGAATAGTCACACAGTGAGTTCTTCCTCCTCTGGTTCCTCACTTCTCCAGTGGCTTCCCTGACAGCTGACTCNTTGGTCTCTTCTCCTAAGGAACAAGAAATAGGACAAGAGGAAATGGCTCCAAGTTGCACCAGGGGAGGTTCAGGTTGGACATTAGGAACAATTTCTTCCCTGAAAGGATTGTTAAGCATTGGCCCAGGCTGCCCGGTGCAGTGGTGGAGTCACCATCCCTGAAGGGGTTAAAAATATGTAGCTCTGGCACTTGGTTTACTGGCATGGTGATATTGGGTCAATGGTTGGGCTTGATGATCTTAAAGGTCTTTTCCAACCTGAAAAACTCTATCATTCTGTGATCTTGTATCTTAACTGGAAACCCTCCAGTGATGCCTACTGGTTTGCAGTGAGAACCTCATGTTCCTGCTACCTCTACCTGGCCCATTCTTGGCTGAGGGTGAAGGGAAAGCCCCAGCCCAACTGTTGAGTTCTCTGCCTGGCTCAGAGACCACATTTGCTGCCTCCTACTCTTAGAGAGAACTCAGGAACTTCCTGCTGTGCCAACGGAGCTCCTCTACCTTTCCTCCTGCCTACCAGTGATAGATTTTACACCTCAGCAGTTATTTTTGGTGGTACAAACCCTACCTGTCCCAGATAGGACCTTTTGTCTTGTGTTACACCTCACAGAGCTAAATGGAGTTGCTGGTCCCATGCTGTGCAGCATCCACCTGTGATGCCCTTGTGAACATCACTGTCAGCAGTGGCATCTCCATCTCTATTGTCCCAATCAGATTTCATGCTTAGCAGTGCCTAACTTCTTTTTCCATAAGTCTACTAATAAGGAATAGTCACACAGTGAGTTCTTCCTCCTCTGGTTCCTCACTTCTCCAGTGGCTTCCCTGACAGCTGACTCCTCTCTCCCCAGGCTTCCTCCAAGGTAGGAGGTGTTACTGCTAGAAGGGTGACATTTTGTGACCGAGCAGAGCCTTTCTTCTCCTACCCAACCCCAGTCAGGAGGACAAAAATCAGTCCCCATGTATCTAGATAGATGGCTGGCTGGTGAGTAGTGGGGTGGCCAAGGCCTGCTGTTGGTGCTCCAGGATAGAAGGAAAACAGTTGTAGATGTGCCTGAATCCCAGGAACAGGTTTTTGTGGACTCTTTATGTGTCTTTGCACTCTGAATTTGTGTAACTCTTCACTTTACCCATTTTCCCTTTTACACCCATGTGGTAGTGCTTGTTGCAGAGGAGTTTGGTGCCTGGTGGTTTGACCACCACAGGACCTTCCTGGGTCACTTGACTTTAAAGAGGGAGGCCAGGCTGTGGGCATACTGGGAATTCCATCCATGCTTCCCTGGGAAGTTAGTGTCTGATGTGTGAGAAGAGTGCAAAGCTCTGGGACCTCTTGGTGGTGTTCCCCTTCCAGAACCCCATCACAGCCAAAGAGAGTTCCCCAGTCTGGTCTCCCCTGTTCAAGAAGGGCAGGGAATTTCTGGAGAGGGTCCAGAGAAGGGACTTGAGCACCTCTGTTCTGTGGAGAGGCTGAGAGAGCTAGGGCTGGTTACCCTGGAGAAGAGCAGACTGAGGGGGGATCTGATCAATGCTTATCAGTCCTTAAAGGGTGGGGGTCAGGAGGATGGGGCTAGGCTTTGTTCTGTGGTGCCCAGGGATGGGATTAGAGGCAATGGGCACAAACTAGCACCCAGGAAGCTCCATCTTAGCATGAGGAGGAACTTCTTTCCTTGGAGGGTGGTGGAGCATGGGCCCAGGCTACCCAGTGATGTGATGGAGTCTCCATCTCTGGAGAGATTCCAAACCTGACTGGACAGCATTCTGTGCAACCTGCTGTAGTTGTCCTGCTGGAGCAGGGGGGCTGGACTAGATGATGTCCAGAGGTCCCTTCCAACCCCTAACAGTCTGTGACTCTGTGAAACAACCTGTGTTGTCCTCACTTCAGGGGAGCCACAAATCTTCCCATGCAAGCGGTGAGCTTCAGCATCATGATGCACCAGCAGCCACGCCTGCTGTGTGCCTGTTTGTCACCTTGGAGATAAGAAGGCCAGGTCATTAATCCTGCTGCTGCCCTGTGACTCGCCCAGCCGGGAGGCTCTCCTCACCTCTGGTCTTTAGACAGAGTAATGGTGCTGCTCACACTTGCTTCCTGGTGCCCACGCTGAGTTTATAAGCTGATCACAGCTCATCAGTTACCACAAAATTGATTCTGGAGCCTTCTGCTTCAAGACTTGCCAGGTCCATCCCAGGCAATTGCGTTGTCTCCATCAGGCAGGGAATGAGGCAGTCAATAATTACCACCACAGAGGGGGCAGAGGTCTTCCTGTTACCCCAGGTAGGCTTTTATGAGCATCTCTAGGTAGGGAATATCTTTAAGGGTGGAGAGGTGGCGTGGGGATGGCCACTCTGCTTGTGTATATGTGTGGTACAAACATGTGGAGGAACTTCTGGATGTGTGCACACACGCTGGTCCCTTCCTCTTGCTCTCTGAATCACTCAAATATGTGGGCACAGATTCTGAAATCAGGCTTAGCCAAAATTCTACAGCTTCTGTCCAAAACCTTCGAGTGCACTTTCAGTAAGTTTGCAGACAACACCAATACAGGAAGGAGAGTTGATCTGCTGAGGGTAGGGAGGCTCTGCAGAAGGACTTGGATAGGCTGGATCCATGGGCTAAGGCAAATGGGATGAGCTTCAACAAGGCCAAGGGCCAGGTCCTACACTTGGGTCACAACAAGCCCATGCAAGGCTCTAGGCTTGGGGCAGAGTGGTTGGATTGGTGCCTGGCAGAGAAGGACCTGGGGACGCTGGTCCAGCAGCAACTGAGCAGGAGCCAGCAGTGTGCCCAGGTGGCCAAGAACATCCTGGCTTGGATCAGCAATGGTGTGAGCAGGAGGAGCAGAGAAGTGATCATCCTCCTGCCCTCTGCACCAGGAGGCCATCCCTAGAGTCCTGGGTCCAGTGTTGGGCCCCTCATGCTAAAAAGGACCCAGAGGCATTGGAGTGTGTCCAGAGAAGGACAAGGAAACTGGGGAGGGCTCTGGAGAATAACTGTGATGAGGAGCAACTTAGTGACTTGGGGTTACCAGTCTCCGGGGTTACCAGTCTCCAGGGTTACCAGCAAGTGGTGAGTGTGTTGGGAGCAGGCAGGACTTCCCTGTGGGAATGTGTGTTCTGAACTAAAGGCAGGAAAAATGGAAAAGCAGAATTTGTCAGTGTCAAGGATTAGGACTGGGCCAGCCACCAACCCAGTTACAGATACTCTTCGTTATCCCCTTCTCTCCCACGCCAAGGGAGGAAAAGGAGAAATTAACAGAGAGAGAGAGAGAGAAGGAGATTTGTGGATTGGGAATGAAACTGAAACTACTTGAATGACAAGAATAACAAGAAAACCGCAACACCGATAGTAGAACCAACCCGCCTTGATGGCAACTTGCTGACCACTGATGCTGGAGCAGGACGACTTCAGCAGCAGACAGGACTCAGCCTCAGGGGCTGGATCCTGGTACTGGAACTCAGGGACCCTTGGATTGAGATGGAAGGCAGAACAGAGAGAGTCCTGTAGGAGCAGAGCTGGGCTGCTCATCCTCACAGGGCTCATGTGCTCAACCTCCAGGAACAGTAGAGAGCCAGACCTCTCCTTATATGTACTAGCCATTAATTGGGTGCTAATTACCTGAACTGAATCACCTGTTTTGCTTGGGTCTTGGGCCTCATGCAAGAGACCCCAAGACTCAAGCTCAATATCAAAGCCTCAAGGACTGAATATGACCTGTATGACATGGAATATCTTGTTTGGACTCAAACTAGGACAGAGAGAAGGTAAAATTGTAGGTAGCATGTGTCCTGCTAGTGCTTCCTTCCTTTCTCAATGGAATAAAGCCAAGAAGAGAGCTGAGGAAATAAAACCACAAAAAGTGGTAATGAACCCTCTCAGAGATTCTGTAAACCTTTTTAAAGGACAAGTGCTTCTCCTGTACTTAAGTATTGGTTGTTAATCACAAAGTATTAAGTTGGAGATGTTTGGTGAGCTCCACCAGCACTAGCAATGAGGACAACACTTCAGGAACCAGCCTAGGCTCCACAAGTGTAGGCATGGGTAGCAGTGCAGAGCGGGGAGAGTGATAGCCCAGAGTGAGGTCTAGTTGTGCTGGAAGATGGTCCTGAACCAGTAGCACCTGGTGGGTGAGGAGGGGCTGATGCCTGGGCTTGGTAAATCAGGAGGAGTGAAGGTTTATTTACTTCTTTATACTTCTACATGTGTGTAGATAGCTAGCTACTGGTAGATGGATCATAGAATCATTTTGGTTGGAAAAGACCTTTAAGATTGTTGAGTCCAACCACTAACCAGCACTGCTAGGTCACTACTAAACCATGTCTCTCAGCACCACATTTACATGGCTTTCAAACCCCTCCAGGGATGGTGACTCCAGCACTGCCCTGGGCAGCCTGGGCCTATGTCTAACCACTCTTGCAGGGAAGAAATTGTTCCTAATGTCCAACCTGAACCTCCCCTGGTGCAAGGACAAGTGGCACAGACACGAGTGAGAGGATAGCCTCAGCTGGCAGTGTGGTGGGGCTATTCCCACCACCTTTGTCTCAAGGGAAGCTGCAGGAACAGTTCACCTGCTCATGGGGTGAGATTTCTCCATTCTGGTGTGATCAGGGCATCCGTGTGATCAGCAGGTTGTCAGGGGAGTTGTGCTGTAGATTGCTGAGCTTCCTGCAGGATAAATAATTCATGTTTGGATGACACTAATTAATTAGGGTAATTAGCCAAGAGCTAAGCTGTTTCTCCTTAAAAGTAAAATCTTAGCTGATGGATTTTGCTCCCCGTCCATTGGATCAGGACATTTAAGGCAGAACCATGACATACAAACATACACCATACAAACATACACAGTGAGATGTCATTTTTTGGGGGTCACCAACTGCCTTGTATATGTAACAACAGAAGAAAGAAAGAAGAAGAAGAAAAATCAGCTCCATCCCAGCCAAAACCAGGATGTCACAGAATCATAGAATCCCAGGTCAGAAGGGACCTTGAGTATCACCTGGTCCAACCTCTCTTGACCATAGCATGATCTAGACAAGGTGGCCCAGAACCTGTCCAGATGAGTCTTAACAGTGTCCAGTACTGGGGACTCCACCATTCCCTGAGGATATTATTCCAGTGACTGATTGTTCCCTTTGTGAAACATTTTCCTCTTGTGTCCAATAGGAATCTGCTCAGGAGTAACTTGTACCCATCACTCCTCATCTTTTCCACGTGACTCCTTGTACAAAGGAAGTTTCCATCTTCTTTGCAGCCACCCTTTAGATACCGGAACATGATGATAAGGTCTCTCCTGAACCTTGCTTTTCTCCAGGCTGAGCAAACCCAGTTCTCTCAGGAGCTTCCCAGTCCTTAGATCACCTTGTTGGTCCTTCTCTGAGTGCCCTCCAGCCTACCCACAGCATTTTTGTATGCAGGGACTGAACCAGAAGACAGTACTCCACATGTGGCCTGACCAGTGCTGAGTAGTGTCATGACTTCTTCACCCCTGCAGTGATGCCCTTGTTGTTAGCACCCAGTGTCCTGTTGCCTTCCTCTGCCCTGGGAGCACACTCTTTGCTCACATTGAGCTGCTTGTCCTCACCAATCCCGAGTCCCTTTCCACAGAGCTTCTTGCCAGCCGGGTAGATCCTAGCCTCTGCTGTGCTCCTGGATTATATTTTCCCAGGTGCAAGACCTTAACAGTTGTCCTTGCTGAACTTCATCAGGGTCTTCTGGTGTTGGTGCACCAGATTGTGCTCCATGGACCCTGTTCATTCACAGCATCTCCCATGTGGGCAGGTGGCATCTCCCCAGTGGCAGCTGTGAGAGCGAGGTGGTTATATTCTCCCTTCTGGAGGAGAGTGTTGCTGCTGGGGGACACCAGAGGCTTCCCTGCAGCTGGCAGTACCTCCCACAAATGCTGTCCCCTTGGGCACTGGTGGGATGCCTCACTGGTTTTGGCAGATGTTGGACTATGCTGCAGGCAGCATGTGTGTCATGAGTGCCATGGTGCTGGGTGGCCTTGATGGAATGGCTTCAAGGTGCAGCTTGGGCATTGTCTCACTATCCACAATCCACACTCTTGTCTCTGACTTCAGTGGGATCGAGAAACCACGTTGGCATCACTCCCTCAGGAGCTGGTTGGATGGACCTTCTCCATCATCCTTCTCCACTGGGAGGTGGAAAGAGTACGGGGAGATGCTGAGTCAAGAAGATGGATGGTGCACAGCCAGCAGTAATAACAGAGTGCCCAGCGGCAACTGTGTCCTGGCCTTGGTACAGAGGGCTAAGCACAAACCAGAGTCCCAGAATGCCAGTGTGGTGGGACAGGAAGGGACCTCTGTGCATCATCCAGTCCAACTCCCTTGCTGCTCCAGCAGGGTCACCCACAGCAGCTTGCCTAGGATCACATCCAGGTGCCTTTGGGATCTCTCCAGAGAATGAGATTCCACAACCTCTCTGGACAGCCTGGGCCAGGGCTCTGCATCCTCACACCAAAAAAATTTCTCATCCTGCTCAGATGGAACCTCCTGGGTTCCAGTTTGTGCCCATTGCCCCTTGGCCTGTCCCTGGGTACCACTGAGCAGAGTCTGCCCCAGCTTCTTGCTTTCTGTACCCTTGAGCCTTGCTCAGCACTAAGCAGATCCCCTCTGGCTCTGCTCTTCTCCAGGCTAAGCAGCCCAAGGACTCTCAGCCTTTCCTCCTGCCAGAGATGCTCCAGTGCCCTCAGCTTCTTGGGAGCTTCTGTTGGACTCTCTCCAGTAGTTTCTCTTGCACTGGGGAGCCCAAAACTGGACCCAGGACTCCAGGTGTGGCCTGACTAGGGCAGAGCAAAGGTGGAGGAGAACTTCCCCATACCTGCTGACCACACTCTTCTTCATGCAGCCCAGGAGACCATTTGCCTTCTTGGCCANAGGGTCACCCACAGCAGCTTGCCTAGGATCACATCCAGGTGCCTTTGGGATCTCTCCAGAGAATGAGATTCCACAACCTCTCTGGACAGCCTGGGCCAGGGCTCTGCATCCTCACACCAAAAAAATTTCTCATCCTGCTCAGATGGAACCTCCTGGGTTCCAGTTTGTGCCCATTGCCCCTTGGCCTGTCCCTGGGTACCACTGAGCAGAGTCTGCCCCAGCTTCTTGCTTTCTGTACCCTTGAGCCTTGCTCAGCACTAAGCAGATCCCCTCTGGCTCTGCTCTTCTCCAGGCTAAGCAGCCCAAGGACTCTCAGCCTTTCCTCCTGCCAGAGATGCTCCAGTGCCCTCAGCTTCTTGGGAGCTTCTGTTGGACTCTCTCCAGTAGTTTCTCTTGCACTGGGGAGCCCAAAACTGGACCCAGGACTCCAGGTGTGGCCTGACTAGGGCAGAGCAAAGGTGGAGGAGAACTTCCCCATACCTGCTGACCACACTCTTCTTCATGCAGCCCAGGAGACCATTTGCCTTCTTGGCCATGAAGGCACATTGCTGTCTCATGGTGAACTTGTTGTCCACCAGCACTCCTAGGCCCTTCTCCACAAAGCTGGAAGGTGTGATGGACCCATGCCTGGGGAGTCCTGTGGCTTGTGGCTGGTGTCTGAGTGAACTCCTGTGTCTGGGCAGGCAGAAGGTGCTGCTGGAGAAAGGAGGTTGCGCACACAAGTGCAGCTCCTGGATGTGAGAAGTAAACAGAAATTCTTGAGGCGTAAAAATCCACATTAGAGAGCTGTGGAGGGTCTGCAGAAGTTCATTTCTCCTGACTAATGCAAGTGGGTAAAACATATAAACAACACCATTAAACCTCTGCTTTGTGTAACTTGTAAAGATGTAGAGTATGTTGGACCTCATGACCATGTTTTATTCCTGTGCTTTGCATTGCGCCCTTGGGCCATCCTGATTAACTCAGTAGAGATATCTCCTTGTTTCCTTGTGAGCAGGCTTGAGACACAGCTCCTGATGTTAGTAAAATGAGGCTTCATTTAATTTATGCACAGAAAAAGTCTTCAGGTGCTAACATGACCCAGGCTGCCCAGGGTACTGGTGGAGTCACCATCCATGGAGGTGCGGTGCTGAGGGACATGGTTTAGTGGTAATGTGGCAGTGCTGATTGGCTTGATGACCATAAAGGTCTCTTCCAACCAAAATGGTTCTGTGATTCTATGATTTTTATGACTGCTGTTCATGGACAATGAGATAGGGAGTGTGGGCAGATGCCTTTCACTTGTTGGGTGATGCACAGCATCCCTCTCCAGCTTGCAGCCCTGTTGCTGGTGGGGCAACCTGTGTCCTCTTCAGCCTTTCTCTCTCCTTGGCATGGACTAAACTCAAGTTTGTCACAGGTTGATAGAAATGTTTGAATGTTTTGCTAGGAATTTGCATTTCAGGAGTGGTGACGTCACTGCCTGGGACTCCTCTGCCTTTCTGAGGAGCTTTGACAAGGTCGTTGGCAGCTCAGTGGAGGATGGTTCTCACAGAATCAGAGTTGCTCTGGTTATAAGAGATCTTTAAGATCATCAAGGTCATTGAGTCCAGCCATTAACTCAGCACTGTCAGGTCACCATTAACCCATGTCCCTCAGCACCACATCTCCATGGCTCTTAAACCCCTCCAGGGATGGTTACTCCAGCACTGCCCTGGGCAGCCTGGACCTTCCCTGGTGAAACTTCAGGCTTGGGAGAATAGACCTACTCCCAGCTCACTCCAACCTCCATTCAGGGAGATAGAGAGAGAGAGAGAGAAGGCCTTCCCAAGCTTCTTGTTCATAGGACTAACCAACCCCAGGTCCCTCAGCTGCTCCTCATCACACTTACTCTCCGGAGCCCTCTCGAGCCTCCTTGCCTGTCTCTGGACACACTCCAATGTGTCTGTGTCCTTCTTGTCCTGAGGGACCCAAAACTGGACCCAGGACTCTAGGTGTGGTCTCCCAGTGCTGAGGACAGGAGGATGATCACTTCTCTGCTCCTCCTAGTCACACTATTGCTGCTCCAAGCCAGGATGCTCTTGGCCTTCTTGGCCACCTGGCTCCTACTATTGCTGGCTACTGCTCAGTCAACTCTGGACCAGCACCCCCAGGTCCTTCTCTGCCAGGCAAAAACCACTGTAGGAGAAGATGAGCTGTCATCTCATGGGAAACCAACTCTTTCAGTGATACCCATCTCCAGCTTGATGGTGCAGCCTTGCAGCTATGGAATTACACCCTGGCTGCAAGGTGGCACTTTGTGGGTGCACAGGCATGGCTTCAGCTTTTACATCTTGTTGGTGCACAATGTGGGTCCAGGTCTTACATCAGAGAGGACCTCCAGCTGTCCTGGAGAGCAAAAAGAGATGTTCTCACAGCTGAGGGAAGCTGCATCACTTCTCAGCAGAAGACCAAGGTGGTTGGTAGATGGTAGAAGTGCTGATTGCTGTGCTGATAGCTGTGCTGCTGAGCATTTCAGGAAGAGCTGCACTGACAGGTCAACAGTGCAGCTCATTTACTTCTGTCCTGTTTCTTCCATTTCCTGGAGCTGGTTCAAAGGCAACACTGGGTGTACAAGCTGCTGGCCAGAGGTGCACAGCACAGTGGAGCAGTGCTGCCAGGAGCAATGTGACATGCTGAGAGTTCACCACTTGGAAGCCAGGGAGATGCAAGACCATGCAAGAGTTGAAGTCACACCCCCAACAGCTGAGGACCTCCTCATTTGCTGCTAGCTAGGGTCAGGTGGGACCATGGTGGCAGCAGAGTCTGAATGACTCCAGCAGTGCTGGAGAGAAGCGCAGGAGGACAAATGAGGTGTACCTAGGCTGTCCATGATTTTAAACAGGAGGTGGGACATGGCTGTGGAGCCCCCACCATCCAGTGCTATCTGCAGACGTGGTGTCCCCCTGGCCAGCTCAGCTCCTGTGTGTGGGGGTCTGCAGATGTGGTGGGCAGGGTATGGCCAGGTCCATGTGTGTGTGTCCCAACTGTGTGCACACAAGGACTGAAGCAAGGACCTGCAAGAAAGACAGTGTTTGTCCTGTTTGTCCATGTTGGGAACAGCGTGGGGGTGAAAGGTGGTGGGTGCTGGCCAGAGGTCAGGGGGACTTGGGCCACTTGGGCTCCTGACTGCAAAATCACCCCACATTGCAGAGGTGGGAGCTTCCAGCAACTGCCTCCAGGGCAGGAGGCAGGGAAATACACTGCTGTCTCTGTGTCTCCAGGAGGAGCAGAGCTGGTCCAAGTGTATCTAACAGGTCAAGGCTTGAAACGAAGAAGCAATAAGCCCCTGAAATGGTGCTATCACCAAAACATGATTGATCAATTGAATTCCATCAGGGGCAGTGGGCAGTGAGATTAACTCAGGCCTGATAGGTTCAATGAGTTAAAGCATGATGTTCATTTCAGCTTCATTTCACCAGTCTTTGCTTGTGAAATTGGTCAATCAATAGAGGTTGAAGATCATATCTGTATATATTGGTGACTATCTGAGGGGGAATATCATCTCGCCCAGCCAGCTCCCAGCTCTGGCTACCCTTAGCCGGTAATGGAGACAGAGCAGAGACTCCATCAGTGCCACCCAGATGGCCTGATATCTCCTCCAAATGAAAAGTATTTTTGGAGCTCTGATGATTTATCTTTCCACCCCCTCACTTTGAACCCCTGCCCATCTGGGTGAAATAGAGTGTTTTCTCCTGAAAACACTTGTGTGATGATCAGTGATGTGCACTTCAGGATAGAAACCTTCTGCTTGATGATGCTGTCCTTTGGGAAAAATACATAACAGTGTTTAAAAAAACCCTAAATAGTACAAAACCAAAGATGTCTCCCTGTATTTGTCCTCCTGAGACTCAGCACTTCCCTGGGTTCAGGTTGCTGGCTGCCAAGTCACAGAATAATGAAGGTTGGAAGAGACCTCTAACACTATCAAGTCTAACCATCTACCTATCATCCCCATGCCACTAAACCATGGCCCTAAGGATGTTTCTTAACCCCCTCTAGGGATGGTGACACCACCACCTCCCTGGGCAGCCTGGGCCAATGCCTAACAACCCTTTGGGGGAAGAAATTCCTCCTGACATTCAATCTAAACCTCCCCTGGCACAACTTGAGGCCATTTACAGGGTCCTGAGAAAGGGGGATGGAAATGCAGTTTGTGTTCTGAACAAAGCCCTTCCAAAGGGTAATTAAACAAAGTCTTTATCTTCCCTGGGCTAATTTACAGGCCTGCTACAGGGAAACAAATCACCTTTTTGCCTCCTGGTAATATTTCATTTGCTTCATCATGTTTTAAATGTGGTGAATAACATCCTCCCTAATTAGCCGGTGTTTCCCAGGAAGGTGGAGTAATTAGGTGTGATACTAGGTAATGAAGTTGGACAGTGCAAATTAGAGACAGCAACCATGTCCTTCATGAACTTGCTGCTGCTGGTGGTGGCTGCTGTTTACCTCCCTGGTTAACCCTGTGAAGCCACCCTGCTTAGGAACGGGGGAAAAACGACCTCAACACCCAAAACCAGGAGGTTGTCCCTTGTTTTTCCCTTCAGAAGAGCTCTCTGTGGGACAGATGTTCTGTGGGACAGATGTTCCATGGAGGTGTGCACTTCGTGGTACCTGCTTATCATTAGTAACCCTGGGAGTACTATCCCAGCTGGATCTGTGATGGCTCCAGCTTCCCAGGAGCTGAGGTCCCTGAGTGGAGCTCAGAGCAGGGCAGGGTCTGTCCCCTGCCAGCTGCCAGCAACAATCCATAACACACTAATTCAGTGATGATTTTGTCCCTCTGGATAAAAGAAAGGCAAGGTGGAGCTGACCTTTTTCTTTATTTTTCAGTGTTTTTTACTGGTATTGTGATCTTGCCATTTGCCTAGCTCATCCTTAGTTAATAACTTCCTCTTAATTAACAAAGATGTGGTATTTGTGGGTGGTGTCCAACCATCTAATCAGCCTTTTGTCAGCAGGATCATATGTGGTGCTTCTTCCCAGGGGTGGATCTGTTCTGACTCTTCTAACTGCTCAGATATGGCCATTGAAGGAAATCTTTCCTACACAGTGTATGAGTCATAGGATCGTGGAATCACAGCCTGGTTTGGTAGGAAGAGACCTTCCAATGTCATCTAGTCCAGCCTCTCTGCAGTCAGCAGGGACATCTGCAACTACAGCAGGTTGCTCACAAGCCCAAGCCCCAGCCTGACCTGGAACAGTTCCAGGGATGGGATATCTACCATCTCTCTGGGCAACCTGGGCCAGGCTCTCACCACCCTCAGTGCAAAACATTTCTTCTTCTATGTAGTCTAAATCTCCTCTTAGTTTCAAACCATCACCCCTTGTCCTGTCACAACAGGCCCTGATAAGACGTCTCTCCTCATCTTTCTTCTAGGCTCTTTAAGTACTGAAAGGCTTCAATAAGGTTTTCCTGGAACCTTTCCTTCTCCAGGCTGAACAACCCCAACTCTCCCAGCCTGTGCTCACAGGAGTCAGGACAGTGTTTTTAGGAATGTTCCTGGGTTTTGTGGTGAAACCATGAGTTGCTTTTCCAGCTGAGATGCAGACAGAAGGTGTCTGTTCAATTTGGGGTGAGAAATGATGGCTTTTTCCTATACCCAGCAAGTGCTGCTGGTGAGTTCAGAACCAAGGAGGTGTCACTGGGACCCTGCTCCATGCAAGGATGCAGCTGACAGAGCAAGCAGATCACAAGCTGAGTCACATCCAGCTGCATGCACATAAGAGGCTGGATGCCTGGGAGGGATTTGGATCATATCAGTGGGGAGACTTCTCCAGCAGGTCCAGCACCTTCTGGAGACTAGTGCTGCTGGGGAGCAGGAGGCACGGTTCTCCCTGGGGCATCAGGACAGGTGCAAGTGCAGGAGGCACAGAGCTTCTGGCCTCCTGATGGGAGGGAAGCAATTTGCATCTGAGGTAGTTCAGGAAGTTGTGGACAAGGGGTGATGGTTTTATAGTACAAGAGGAGATTGAAACTGGATAGAAGAAGAAATGTTTTACGCTGAGGCTGGTGAGACCCTGTCCCAGGCTGCCCAGAGAGGTGGTAGATGTCCCATCCCTGGAACATCTTGTCCTGTCTGTGCAGTCTGCTGGAGATGGGGGATATGTTTGTCTGTAAAGAATGTCCTCTTCTGCCTTAAGGATCTGAGCTCTTCATTAGCATTTCTGGGCTGGGAAGTGATGGTTTTGCAGAGTCAGTGGGTGCTGTCAACAGAAGATGACCTCTATGGTGGGGCATTAATTCCATAAGGAATGTTTTTACCTCTCCCTGGAGCCTATTTATAACCCAAACTGTTCCCAACCTGACAAATGGAGTATATTTTTCGAGGATACTCTAGAGTACTCAAACAGTGCATGATGCTAATGGTAATTATCTCACATTTATATAATCTCCAGTAGCCAAACACCTTCAGGAACTTTCAGGTGTCATCTGCAGTCTACAGAAAGTCCTTTCCTTGTGCAGCAAGATCTTAGCAGCACTTGTCTGCAATGAGTCCAAGCCTGGGAATCATGGTGCAAAAGAAGAAGTGATCCCTTCACTCATGGGTGCAGAGACAGAGAGATGACAAATATCAGTGATCACTGGATGGCTCCCAGGTTCATAGCACAAAGGTGCTGGAACCTCAGGAACCTCATATGCATCCCTTCTCCATCTCAGGGCAACAAGTTCACCATGAGACAGAAACATGCCCTTGTGGTTAAGAACACTGATGGTCTCCTGGGCTGCATTTAGAACAGTGCGACCAGCAGGTCAAGGGAGGTTCTCCTTTACTTCAGGCCACATCTGGAGTCCTGGGTCCACGTCTGGGCTCNGCCCAGGGCCAGGTCAAGGGGCAATGGGCACAAACTGGAACCCAGGAGGTTCCATCTGAGCAGGAGGAGAAACTTCTTTGGTGTGAGGGTGCAGAGCCCTGGCCCAAGCTGTGCAGGGACGTTGTGGCGTCTCCTTGTGTGGAGAGATTCCAAAGGCACCTAGAGATGATCCTGGGCAAGCTGCTGTGGGTGACCCTGCTGGAGCAGCAAGGGGTTGAACTGGATGATCCCCATAGGTCCCTTCCAACTCATACCATGCTGGGATTCTAGGATTCTGTGACAGCCTAAGTGCTGTCTCAGAGAGCATGTCTCAGAGGCTGAAGCCCTCTCAGGTCCTTTGGAAGGCCTGTGGAGACTGCAGCAGAGATGTGTGGATGTGTAGGGAGGTAGCCCTCTCGGAGTGCACTTTCAGCACTGTACCACATGGTGACCTTGAGACCAAAGGCCCTCCACCATCTCCATGTGGTGTCATCTCCTGCCATACTGCCCAGCCCTGTGCAGCAAGGCACAGCATCCACTGCTTCCCTCCTGGATCTCTTCCCAGCTCTCTCAGCCTGTCCTCACGGCAGAGAGGTTCCAGCCCTCACATCATTTCTGTGGCCTCCTCTAGACCTGCTCCACCAGGTCCACGTCTCTGCTATGCTAAGGACTCTAGAGTTGGACCCAGCAGTGCAGGTGAGGTCTCCCCAGAGCAGGGCAGTGGGGCAGGATTTCTCTGGTACCTGCGTTGACCTGTGGATTTCCCTTCCAAAAGTGATCTCCCCCTCGTCCTCATATTTCTTGGGATGCTTTGGCAGCAGATTCCCAAGGAAGTCTCCTGGGAGGAAGGATGTCCCCAGCCGTGGATGGACATGGCTGGACATCCCTGGCCAAGATTTCACCTTCAGCTGGCTCATCTTCTCCACTGTGTCCACCCCAGATAAATCCAGAGGAGCACTCAGTGATGAAAGTTCTGCCAGTGACATGCGGCTCGGCTGCTCTGCATTGGAATACCATGTCCTCTGGTCCTATACCTGCTCTTCACGTGTAGAAACAGTGCACCAACCACACACTGGTGTTGCCAAGAACATTCTCCAGGTCATGCCACATCTTGGATCATTTCAATTCCTTTCATCACCCCCTTGAGACCAAAACTAGATGCCAACCTGTGAATAACATTAGTTTAACCTGAGATCTGAAGGCAGCCACTCTGCGCTCCAGAGACAAGGTCTCCCTGGCCTTTTGCTACCATGCAACCAGCAACCAGAATTTTAATTCTATAAGCCATGTTTGACTAAACCCAGTACTAGGTCTATCAGATATTATTTGATTTAAATAGTATTAACATAGAAGATTTAAAGATACTCTGCTTTTTCCCAGCCCTTTGTACCTTTGTTGTTCACAGCGCTCTGCAGAAACTCAGTCCTCCTGCTCAGAGGAGGTCCAGTGGTTTTTTTCCTGGGTGGAATAAACTCATCCCGTCACTTTGCACAAGCCAATGTACTCTTGATTTAAGTTGCAGGCTGAGGGACATGGGTTAATGGTGGGCAGGGCTGGGTTGATGGTTGGACTGGATGGTCTTAAGGATTTCTTCCAACCCAAATGGTTCTGTGATTCAATGACTTAATCCAAACAGGTAAATATGGAACTTTTTGTTGCCATGAACTGCTGAACTGAAGTTCAGAAGGAGATTTCCAGGCTTATTAGCTGATGTCAGGTTTGTTATGGAGAGTAGCTGAGGCTGACAGTGCCTGCCCATCTGCTGGTCCCCCAGAATGGGGGCAGAGCAGTCTGGTGATCTGGATTTGCAGCAGTCCCTGCAGAATCCACTTATGCTGGTTTAACCCCAGACAAGGCTCTAGGCCTTGCCCCTCAGCCTGTTTCTGCATGGTTGGATTGGTGCCTGGCAGAGAAGGACCTAGGGGTGCTGGTCCAGAGTCGACTGAGCAGGAGACAGCAGTGTGCCCAGGTGGCCAAGTCAACAGCATCTTGGCCTGGATCAGCAATGGTGAGAGCAGGAGGAGCAGAGAAGTGATCATCCTCCTGGACTCAGCACTGAATGGCCATACCTAGAGTCCTAATTTCAGTTTTGGGCTCCTCAGGACAAAAAGGACCCATAGGCATTGGTATGTGTCCAGAGAAGGGCAAGGAGACTGGGGAGGGCTCTGGAGAATAAGTGTGATGAGAAGCAGCTAAGGGAACTGGGCCTGTTTCATCTGGAGAAGAGGAGGTTCAAGGAAGACCTCTCCCTCTCCAACTCCCTCAAAGGAGGTTGGAGTGAGCTGGGGGTAGGTCTCTTCTCCAGGGTTAGCAGTGAGAAGACAAGAGGAAACAGCCTCAGGTTGCAACAGGGGAGGTTTAGACTGGATGTCAGGAGGAATTTCTTCCTCCAAAAGGTTGTTAGGCATTGGCCCAGGATGCCCAGAAAGGTGGCCGAGTCACCATCCCTGGAGGGGCTTAAGAAACATCTAGATGTGGTCCTCAGGGACATGGTACTCTGGGAAGTCAACNGCAGGAGACAGCAGTGTGCCCAGGTGGCCAAGTCAACAGCATCTTGGCCTGGATCAGCAATGGTGAGAGCAGGAGGAGCAGAGAAGTGATCATCCTCCTGGACTCAGCACTGAATGGCCATACCTAGAGTCCTAATTTCAGTTTTGGGCTCCTCAGGACAAAAAGGACCCATAGGCATTGGTATGTGTCCAGAGAAGGGCAAGGAGACTGGGGAGGGCTCTGGAGAATAAGTGTGATGAGAAGCAGCTAAGGGAACTGGGCCTGTTTCATCTGGAGAAGAGGAGGTTCAAGGAAGACCTCTCCCTCTCCAACTCCCTCAAAGGAGGTTGGAGTGAGCTGGGGGTAGGTCTCTTCTCCAGGGTTAGCAGTGAGAAGACAAGAGGAAACAGCCTCAGGTTGCAACAGGGGAGGTTTAGACTGGATGTCAGGAGGAATTTCTTCCTCCAAAAGGTTGTTAGGCATTGGCCCAGGATGCCCAGAAAGGTGGCCGAGTCACCATCCCTGGAGGGGCTTAAGAAACATCTAGATGTGGTCCTCAGGGACATGGTACTCTGGGAAGTCAACTAGTGGCATGAGGGTGATAGGTAGATGGTTGGACTTGATGATCTTAGGGGTTTCTTCCAACCTTAATAATTCTGTGATTCTGTCTCACTACTGCAATACCTACTTACCCACTCTCTTCTCTCTCCTCTTTGAAAGGTATTCAGGAATCTCCAGTACCCAATGGACATTCTCTCCCGGGCAGAGATTTCCTTCGGAAGCAGATGCGAGGAGACCTTTTCACACAGCAGCAGCTAGAAGTCTTGGATCGAGTCTTTGAGAGGCAACATTACTCAGACATCTTCACCACCACTGAGCCCATCAAACCAGAGCAGGTACAGCTACTGCAAATATCCAACGTTGTCCTTGATATGCTTTCTGCTGGCAGAGGTCTGCTTGGTGGACATCACCAAACACTTGACAGAGTCTTGGCAGGGAAACATGGAGAAACAGATGTTCTGTGAAGCTCTTCAGCCATGTGTATGTGAGCCATAGAAGACTGAGCTGTTGGGAAGCCATCAGTGAGTGTTTGGGTGTGAAATTTCACCTGGCCTGGGCCAGCTGCATGAAAGGAGTCCTTGAAGAGCATCACAGCTTCTGATGCTCTTGCTAGATCCAAAGCAGGTCATGCAGGTGATGAGAAGACCTGCAGAAGTCGGTGCCCAGTTTGGGTGGGCAATTAGCATGATGGTGCACACCAATCAGACTTCTGTACCCAGAAATGGCTTATTAGGCATGTAATTAACTGAGAGAAACACCCAGTTAGTGTGTGAAGGTAAATGAGCTGGACCTACAGACTAGCAGTGTGCTTGAGCAGGACTTGGCACTCATTTTTTGGGGAAAGCTCCATTTCTGCAGGTGCAGTATGGGAAGCACAAGCAGAAGCTGATGAGCTCTGTCTCTCTGTGTTTTCCTTCCTCTTGGGTGGCAACCTGGAACTGAGTTTCAGTGTTCTGTTAGACCTGCTTTTTAGCAGACAAACCCCAATTTCCTTTCTAGGTATCTACACCTTTGAGGGCCACTGGAGACCATCTCATGGCAGCCTGCTACCATCATGACTCCAGTGTCAGGATTATGTGCAGGCATATTTTTGTTGTTGTTGTTGTTTAAATTACTTAGTTATGCTGAAAGCCATGTGGTAGAAGTTCCTCATGCCTTGAAGATCACACCTTCATGGAGCCGTTGGCTTCCCACCAGCTTCTGCTGGTGTTTTTGTGTCCTCAGTCTGTGTTTGCTGAGGAGCTCTGTGGATCTGGACTCAAGACGGGGACAATACTGAGGTCAGTCAGAGTTTTACTCTAAAGACTCTTTAGGAAAGTGTCCTGGTTCAACCCCAGATGATAATGAAGTGGCTGCTTGGTCTCTGCCCTGCAGTGGGATGGAGAGAGAGTTGGGGAAGAAGAAGTGAAACTGATGGGCTGAGGTAAAGAGAGCTCAGTAAAAGAGAAAAGAAAGGGATAACACTAATAATGGAATATAAACCACAAGTGATGCACAAGGCAGTTTCTCACCACTCCCCGACCCACTGGTCAATCTCCAACCTCCAAATCGCTGTGTCCTGGCCAACTCCCTCCAATTTATATGCTGAGCGTGTGTATATCCTGTGGTGCAGGATATACTTAGGTCAGTTAGGATCAGCTATCCTGGCTGTGTCTCCTCTCAGCTCCCTGTGTCCCCCCAGCCTCCTCCTGGCAGGGCAGAATCAAGAGAGTCCTTGACTTAGTGTCAGCCACAACAAAACCGTGGGTGTGTGATCAAGGTTCTTCCCATCCTAATCCAAAACACGGACTGAACCAGACATAGGAAGACAAACTACCTTCAATCCAGCCAAACCAGGACAGAAAGCCAAAGAATCAGTGTCTCTGCAAGGTGAAATGGCCTTCACGTGCCACTAGATGGTGGTTGTCCCATCTGAACAGAGGTGGTGCTGGAGAGGACAGGCGCTGCGCCCACTCCGGCAGCGAGCCTTCTCTGTGATGGTCACTTGGAAGTGGTGTGGTGTTAGATCTGACCCTGCAGAGCTTCTGTGCACCAAAACTAGTCCTTACAAAGAGTGAGGTGATGAAAGAGGATGGTGTGTCACTTCCTGTGTTCCGAAGTCTCTGAGTCAAGCAGAATGGTGAGACCCCAGCAGGAAGTCAGTTTATCCTTGATTTGGTAGGGAGAGTGGGAGAACTGGATGAGGATTGTGCTCAAGTATGATCAAATCTGGGGTATTTGGCTGTTGGTGGAACAAGGATCTCCCTGGGTCCACGTAAGCAGCTGTGAGGAGAATGGCTGTGCAGCCAGAGGGTTAAGGAATTCTGCCATGGATTTGGTAACCAGTTGCTCTGGGAAGTCAACTAGATGCTGGAGAACATGGTGGAGAGATGCTTAGCAGAACCACCTTCCCTAGGCTTTTTGAGCTTTAATCACAGATGGAGCTTGGAGTTGTTTGCTTTTATAGAGGTTGGAGCATTCTCCTTGGCTTTTGGAAGGCTGGGCCACAGCTAAGGGCTCATGGGTGTCATCTTCTGTTTTGAGGTGCCATGGAAAGTGTGACTTCTAACATTAAGGTTCGTATGTGTGATATGTCTGATCAGCTCTGGTTCACAAGGATGGGGTATGAACTCCACCCCTCACTGAAGCAGTGATGTTCTGCCTGTTTGGTGAGTCATGCAGATATGCTTAGCCAAAGTGGAGAAGCTGCTTGAATCCACTGATGAGGCCAAGGAAATCAGTGAGAAATGAAAGACTAAGAACATCCATGATGTGACTTGGAAAACTAAAGTTGTTGTGGTAAGCCCAGACCTGCCTCTGGCACCTGACTGTCCACAGTTTGCTGAGCACAGAAGGAATGCTTCAGGAGCTCAGTCAGCAGGGCATCTGTGGAGTCCTGAGCTGCATCTGTAGAGGAAAATAAGGAAAAGATGCTGCTCCCCACAGAGGTGAGGTGTGGGGAGAAGTCCAGCAGGAGCTGCTGACCCGTTGCTTGCCTTGGTCTAGTAGCAGCCAGCTGAATGTCACTAATGTCCCTTGGGCATACCATCTTGTTGATGCCCTGTGCTGTTCACCTAAGGAGGGTTCCAGGTATTTTGGTGACCTCCTTCTATGATAAAGTGACCTGCGCAGTGGACAAGGGGAAGGCTGTAGATGTTATTCCCTTGGATTTTAGTAAGGCCTTTGACACTGTCCCACAGCATTCGCCTGGAGAAGCTGCAGCTCGTGGCTTAGACAAATTAACTCTTGACTGGATAAGGAACTGGCCGGAGGGCTGAGCCCAGAGAGTAGTGGTCACTGGAGTTCAATCCAGTTGGTGGCTGGTCACAAGTGGTGTTCCCCAGGGCTTAGTGCTGGAACAGCTCTGTTCAACGTCTTTATCAATGATCTGGATGAGAAGACGGAGTGCACCGTCAGGAAGTTTGCAGACAACACCAAGATAGGAGGGAGAGTTGATCTGCTTGAGGGTAGGGAAGCTCTGCAGAGGGACTGGAGAGGGTGGATCTGATTGGCTGAGAGCAACAGCATGAGCTTCAACAAGGCCAAGGGCCAGGTCCTACACCTGGGTCACAACAACTACATGCAAGGCTCTAGGCCTGGGGCAGAGTGGTTGGATTGGTGCCTGGCAGAGAAGGACCTGGGGGTGCTGGTCCAGAGTCGACCGAGCAGGAGACAGCAGTGTGCCCAGGTGGCCAAGAAGCATCCTGGGTTGAGCAGCAATGGTGAGAGCAGGAGGAGCAGAGAAGTGATCATCTTCCTGTCCTCAGCACTGGGGAGGCCACCCCTAGAGTCCTGGGTCCAGTTTTGGGCTCCTCATGCCAAGAAGGACCCAGAGGCCTTGGAGTGTGTCCAGAGAAGGGCAAGGAGGCTAGGGAGGGCTCCGGAGAATAAGTGTGATGAGGAGCAGCTGAGGGACCTGGCGTTGGTTAGTGTGGAGAAGAGGAGACTGAGGGGAGACCTTCTCTCTCTCTCCGACTCTGAAAGGAGGTTGGAGTGAGCTGGGGGTAGATCTCTTCTCCAGGGTTAGCAGTAAGAGGACAAGAGAAAATGATTGGACATGAGGAAGAATTTCTTCCCTGAAAGGATTGTTAAGCATTGGCCCTGAGCCAGGGATCTTCAAGGCATGGGAGGGTGGCTGGACACAAGGGAAAAGCCTGTTGGTGTTCCCAGACCAACATGCTTTTGGTGACTTGTGAGAGCAGGATTGATGCATATGCAGGGGGAAAGTGTGGGATAAGGGATGCAAAGCAGGATCAGCTGGGCAGGAGAGGGAGGGCATGGATGTCCTCGGGATAAAAGCAGAGCATCATTATCAGAGCTGGGTTTCTGCCCACAGCAGGAATGGATTCTTCTCTGTTTCCAGTTCCACACAGGAACCCAATCAATACTCACTGAAGCCGGGAGGAACATTTCTATTGACTTCCATAGACTTTAGATCAGGACCATAATGAGGCAGAACATGATGGGAACTGCTGCAGCACTAGGTAGGTCACTGACACAGGAGAGAACTCCTTGCCGCTAACAGCAGATAATTCCCAGGCCCTTTCCCATGGCTTTTAGTTGAAACTGAACTGAATGTCTGTTGTTTTACACATTTCTGGGGAAAATGGAGATATTCTGGGCTTAGGTGGGACCCAGGCAAACCTAGACTGCTGTAGGTGCTCATGGTGTGCAGTCCAGATTGGTCTGGATCTGGAGATCAGCACAAGCAGATGAAATTTGGATAGCTAATGAACCTGGAAACAATGCTAATCAAGTGAAAAGAGTTGGGAAAACTACAGGAATTTAATCCCTGCTTGAGAGAGAGCTGTGGTGAAGAAGGCCTCCAAACTGACCAAGCCCTTCTGAACACCTTGGAGTTTTACTTCTATCTGGACAAGTATTTGTCACCTCAGAAGGATGGAAAGTTGTTCTTTACTGTGTAGAGCTCCGGTGGATGCTGTGTCCACAGGCATGCACCTCCTCAGAGCCTGGAGATGGACAGTCCTCCTTTACCCCTTCAGGCTCCTCCAGTTCGGTTTGGACCTTCAGGAGTAAGAGGGAAAAGTCAGAAACATGTCAGATAAAGGAAAAATCAGGAGAAGCCAGCTAAAGCCAGGAAGTGTGGCTCATTTTTGTTTATTCTTTCCTGAAGGACACTGCCTTTGGATGGGAGACTTGTAATGAGGAATGCAGAGGCAATACTAGCTTGTGTCTCCCCAAAACTTCATGTTGTCCAGTGACACTGAAAACTGTGGCAGTTACCTATGGATAAATTGGAATGTCCAGAGTCCAATCTTCTCTTGACCTGTAGAAGGGATTGGAACATGTAAAGGCAAAGCTTTTAGAGACTCAATCATAAAACCACAGGATCATACAACTGTTCTGGTTGGAAGAGGCTTTCAAGGCCATCAAGTCCAACCTCTTACCTATAGCTTGTGTCCAACATTGTATAAGTGAAAAACAAATGAAAAAGGAGAACGGAACAGCAGCAAATGGATACAAATCCCCAAAACAGAACCCAAAACCAACAACAACAAAGACAAACTGAAAAAAGACAAAGGAAAAGTGAAGTTCATCACAGATCTGCTAGCTCTATGACAGCTCCTGTGCAGGCAAGACCCTGGATGTGGAAACTGTGGGACTCAGGATGTAGCATCAGTTTGTGGGTGGCTGCATGACCCCACCATGTTGTCCCATGCCCCCTCCTCTGCCTGCAGCTGGTCCCTTGTACCACACCAGCAGATGAAGACAGGCTAGATCAGTGGGATGAGCCCAAGGGAATGAGGTCCAACAAAGCCAAATGGTGGCTCTTGCTTTTGGGTCACAACAATCCCAGGAAAGCTCCAGGCTTGGGGCAGAGTGACTAGAAAGCTGCTAGTGGAAAAGGACCTGTGGTGTAGAAGTTGGTCAATAGTGTCTGAATATGAGCCATCATTGTGCCCAGGTGGCCAAGAAGGCCAACAGCATCCTGGCTTGGATCAGCACTAGTGTAGCCAAAAGGACTAGGACAGGGATTGTCCTCCTGGCCTGGGCGCTGGGGAGGCCACACCTGGAATTCTGGGTTCTGTTTTGGGTGCCTCACTCCAGGAAGGACATTGAGGTGCTGGAGTGTGCCCAGAGAAGGGCAAGGAAGGTGGTGAAGGGTCTAGAGCACAAGTGTTGTGAGGAGCAGCTGAGGCAATTGGGGTTGGTTAGTGTGGAGAAAAGGAGGCTGAGGGGAAACCTTCTTACTCTCTCAGCTCCCTGAAAAGAGGTTGGAGTGAGGTGGCGATAGGTCTGGTCTCCCAAGGAACAAGCGATAAGACAAGGGGAGGTTCAGGTTTGATTCAAGAATGATTCCTTCCCTGCAAGAGTGGTTAGGCATTGGCCCAGGCTGGCCTGGGCAGTGGTGAAGTCACCATCCCTGGAGGGGTTTGAAAGCCATGGAGATGTGTTGCTGAGGGACATACTTTAGTGGTGACCTAGCGATGCTGGTTAATAGTTGGCTTCAATGATCTTAAAGGCCCTTTTCAACTTATTTGACTCTATCTTGGCCATAGTTGGCAGCTGTGCCAGTGCTGGTGGTGGTGGTGCTGGTGGTGGCCATGGTCAGCTGGTGGGTGCCAGTGCTGTGAGCCCCTCTGCCTGCAGAGATGGGTGAGAAGCAGTGAGCAAGGATGTCACAGTGGCTTTTATGTCCATGCTTCTCCCATCTGAAGCCTCCTCTGATCCAGTCTAAGGCGTTATTGGTGGGAGGGGAAAGAAAGAAAACCCAGCTCTCAAGTCTAGCCCCTGAGAGGACATCAGGAGAGGAAAAACTTCCCCATATATACTCCCAGTAGACTCTCCAACAACACCAGGCTATTAATTTGGCTCCTGAGTCTCCAGCAAGGCCCCATAAATGCTCACAGTTGTCAAATGGAGTTCATTTTAATTTCCTTTCAATCACAGTAAATTATTCAGGTGATAAATCAGCTGGGGCAGCCTTCTGCCTGGAATGGAAACCCTAATTCCTGCCTAATTACCCAACCCCTGGCTGCCAGCAGATCAATATCCCACATGAACGGAAAGGGCGTGGAGTCTGGGCTGCTGGGGGGAAAGCAGCTGTGAGGTGACCCCCACCCTGCCACTGGGGTGAAGGGAGCAGAGTGTCCTCCTTCCCACCAACCCTATGAGTAGATGTCCCCTCCCAGGCAGAGCCCACTACCTGCTCCTCTGCCTTCACCCAGCTCGGGTGGGAGCAGGGTGCCATGACACCATGGCTGGGTGGAGGAGGTGGAGCTGGCTGAGGGCTAGAGGGGTTTGGCTCTGCTGTGCTCTTGCTGCTCAGTGAGACCACTTGGTGTGTCCTGGGCACATCCCCAGCATGTCAGGGAGGGGATTGTGCCCCTCGGCTCTGCTCTGCTCTGCTCTGCTCTGCTCTGGGGAGACCTCACCTGCAGTGCTGGGTCCAGCTGTGGAGTCCTCAGCACAGCAGAAACATGGNGGCTGCATGACCCCACCATGTTGTCCCATGCCCCCTCCTCTGCCTGCAGCTGGTCCCTTGTACCACACCAGCAGATGAAGACAGGCTAGATCAGTGGGATGAGCCCAAGGGAATGAGGTCCAACAAAGCCAAATGGTGGCTCTTGCTTTTGGGTCACAACAATCCCAGGAAAGCTCCAGGCTTGGGGCAGAGTGACTAGAAAGCTGCTAGTGGAAAAGGACCTGTGGTGTAGAAGTTGGTCAATAGTGTCTGAATATGAGCCATCATTGTGCCCAGGTGGCCAAGAAGGCCAACAGCATCCTGGCTTGGATCAGCACTAGTGTAGCCAAAAGGACTAGGACAGGGATTGTCCTCCTGGCCTGGGCGCTGGGGAGGCCACACCTGGAATTCTGGGTTCTGTTTTGGGTGCCTCACTCCAGGAAGGACATTGAGGTGCTGGAGTGTGCCCAGAGAAGGGCAAGGAAGGTGGTGAAGGGTCTAGAGCACAAGTGTTGTGAGGAGCAGCTGAGGCAATTGGGGTTGGTTAGTGTGGAGAAAAGGAGGCTGAGGGGAAACCTTCTTACTCTCTCAGCTCCCTGAAAAGAGGTTGGAGTGAGGTGGCGATAGGTCTGGTCTCCCAAGGAACAAGCGATAAGACAAGGGGAGGTTCAGGTTTGATTCAAGAATGATTCCTTCCCTGCAAGAGTGGTTAGGCATTGGCCCAGGCTGGCCTGGGCAGTGGTGAAGTCACCATCCCTGGAGGGGTTTGAAAGCCATGGAGATGTGTTGCTGAGGGACATACTTTAGTGGTGACCTAGCGATGCTGGTTAATAGTTGGCTTCAATGATCTTAAAGGCCCTTTTCAACCTATTTGACTCTATCTTGGCCATAGTTGGCAGCTGTGCCAGTGCTGGTGGTGGTGGTGCTGGTGGTGGCCATGGTCAGCTGGTGGGTGCCAGTGCTGTGAGCCCCTCTGCCTGCAGAGATGGGTGAGAAGCAGTGAGCAAGGATGTCACAGTGGCTTTTATGTCCATGCTTCTCCCATCTGAAGCCTCCTCTGATCCAGTCTAAGGCGTTATTGGTGGGAGGGGAAAGAAAGAAAACCCAGCTCTCAAGTCTAGCCCCTGAGAGGACATCAGGAGAGGAAAAACTTCCCCATATATACTCCCAGTAGACTCTCCAACAACACCAGGCTATTAATTTGGCTCCTGAGTCTCCAGCAAGGCCCCATAAATGCTCACAGTTGTCAAATGGAGTTCATTTTAATTTCCTTTCAATCACAGTAAATTATTCAGGTGATAAATCAGCTGGGGCAGCCTTCTGCCTGGAATGGAAACCCTAATTCCTGCCTAATTACCCAACCCCTGGCTGCCAGCAGATCAATATCCCACATGAACGGAAAGGGCGTGGAGTCTGGGCTGCTGGGGGGAAAGCAGCTGTGAGGTGACCCCCACCCTGCCACTGGGGTGAAGGGAGCAGAGTGTCCTCCTTCCCACCAACCCTATGAGTAGATGTCCCCTCCCAGGCAGAGCCCACTACCTGCTCCTCTGCCTTCACCCAGCTCGGGTGGGAGCAGGGTGCCATGACACCATGGCTGGGTGGAGGAGGTGGAGCTGGCTGAGGGCTAGAGGGGTTTGGCTCTGCTGTGCTCTTGCTGCTCAGTGAGACCACTTGGTGTGTCCTGGGCACATCCCCAGCATGTCAGGGAGGGGATTGTGCCCCTCGGCTCTGCTCTGCTCTGCTCTGCTCTGCTCTGGGGAGACCTCACCTGCAGTGCTGGGTCCAGCTGTGGAGTCCTCAGCACAGCAGAAACATGGACCTGGTGGAGCAGGTCCAGACAATGTCACAACAATGATGTGAGGGCTGGAACCTCTCTGCTGTGAGGACAGGCTGAGAGAGTTGGGGTTGTTCAACCTGGAGAAGAGAAGGCTCCAGGGAGATCTTCTTGTGGACTTTCAGTACTTAAAGGATCTATCAGAAAAATGAGAGACTTTTTATCAGGGCCTGTTGTGACAGGACAAGGGGTGATGTTTGAAACTGAAAGAGAGAGATTCAGACTAGGTAGAAGGAAAGAAAGTTTTTATGCTGAGGGTGGTGAGACCCTGTCCCAGGTTTCCCAGAGAGGTGGTAGATGCCCCATCCCTGGAACCATTCCAGGTCAGGTTGAGCCTTGGGATGTTGAGCAACCTGCTGTAGTTGCAGATGTCCCAGCTGACTGCAGGGGGGTTGGACTGGATGACCTTGGAAGGTCCCTTCCAACTCACAGCAGTTTGTTATTCTATGATTCCATGGGACACAGTGCTGGTCCAGTGCTGCAGATGTTCTTTTGATTTCCTGGGTGGGACTTTGCTGCTGATAACCTACAAGAGAACCCACGCAGGGTTCTCAGGAGGTGCAGGAATGGGGCTGCTTCTATCCTAGGGATGGGTGTGCTGGGGAGATGTCCTCACTCATGGTGCTGCCCATCTGTGCCAGATGGTGGTTAGCAGAGACAGGGACAGGGAGAATGTCCTCTGAAGGAGCCAGAGACTGCTCAGAAGGAGATCTCAGCCTAATAGTCCTTGCCCTTGATGAGTAGGACATTTCACTGATGGTAAAATCCAAAGAAGAATAAAACAGACTGGGGAGGACTGGTGCTCAGCTGAGCCTTCCTTTGGCTGGGCAGGAGCAGCAGCTCTTTGGAGATGAAGGTTTTGCTTGCCCCCATCTCCCTGTTGAAGAACTGCTCAGTGCAAAAAGCCCTTCAAGGCCTGAGATGATGCCACCAACCATGGCCCCTGATGCAGGGGGAGCCATCAGCTACTAGTGAAGTGACAGGGGTTGAGTAGAGCTCCTCCATCTGCCAGGACCCCCTGGATGCTCTGGGATGCTCAGAGCTCCCAACTGCCCTTGGCTTCGGGAGGAATTGCCTTCAGGATCACTGTTCCTGTTCACCATCACAGTGGTTGTCACTACAGCAGTGCTGGGAGGACCTAACAGGCACCGTGGTGCTGAGAGCTTTGTGCACTGGCTGTCTAGGGCAGAGCAATGTCTCCAGAGGTCTGGATGGAGAAGATGAGCAATGCCTGGGGAGAGGAAAGCAGTTTGACCTGCAGTGCAGATGGAGATGGAGATGGAACAGAGCCATGTGCAGTGACTGCTCTGTGGTGCTCCAGAGAGGCTGAAGCCTTCTCAGGACAGAGTCTCCCCTCTGAGCCCTCCACCCTTTTATTGCCCTGCTGGGGCCACCTGGAGGTGTTGCACCACCTTCTCCTTTGGCTCTGCTCTGGATTTGAGGGACAAGAAGGAGAAAGGAAACCTGCCATGGTGTTTCTTCCTGCTGAAAAGCAACTTCCTTGAGTAGAAGACCTTCTGTTTTAAAATGAAAGCAGAAGGCCCAGCTCCTTGGGCCAGCACCTCCCACATCCTCACCCCTCTGCCCTCCTTTGGAACTGTTTTTTTTTTGTGCCTGATCATCTGAAGACTGCACAAAACTCCTCACAGGTGCTGCTGTCCTGTTGGGTGGTGACAGTCCTAGCAGACTGCATGATAGTGGGAGTATGGTGGTGGGGACTTTCTGGGGAAGTGGCATGACAGGAGTCATGTGTCCTGCTCATGTGTTTCTGCATCAACATCCTCTTTGCAAAGA
>VWZO01008975.1:0-18052 GCA_013396975.1 Bucco capensis | reverse complement strand
GCTGAAAAAAAACCCCAGAATCAAACTGGATAAAATCCCTTAGGACACTCACCCACGGAAATTCACACAGCAGTGCAGATTTCCATTCGGCAGTGGGGCAGGAACAGAATCTGTGTGTATATTGAACAACAGGAGAGGGAAAACTCCCAGTGTTTCTAGTTTTTGTGCTGCTGTGTCAAAGAGATGTTAGGTCCAATTTAAGAATTCTATGGCCCTATTTTGAAGAAGCAGTGGATGTCATTTATCCTCTGTAGTGTTGTTATTTGCTGTTGTATAGTGCTTGCTGTCTGGTCATGGATCACTCAGTTGTCAAAGAAGCGAAAAAATCCTTAAGGCTTACCTCATGTAAAGTCAATGCAACACTCATGCTTTTTGGTACTATTATTCTTCAGTTTGCTTTTCACTGCACTCTTGATTCTGAGGTTTGTCTTGCTAATCTGTTTTAAATATGTTTTTGAAACACTGTCCGATTCAACCAGGCAAGGAAATGCCTCTGGTATCTGCAGTTTAAAGCCTGGATCTTATCTGAAAACCCCAGAGCCCCAGAACCATCCTCTTAGTCTTTGAAACAGCTAAGGATGTCTTCATCTGAGTAAAACAGGAGGGAGTTTTCCACTTGGAAACAGAAAATGTGTAGAAAGTCAATTTTAAATTGCAATTGTAGAGGGGAAAAGATTGAAGGGGGTGCTTTGCACATCATTTGGCTTTAGTGGGACTGGAAGTGCTCTAATTTGCTGTGCTTTGTTTAATCTACCTTAATTACTATCAGTATCAATCCAGTTGTGCCGTAAATCTGAAATTGCTTTATGATTTCATCTCTCAATTATTTCAGTATAAGAAAGCATCTTATGCTTGAAACCATCAGTTTACAGTTTCCCCAAATTTAAAAAAACCCTACTTGCTATAGTAAGAGAGTAGCAAAAACCTACATCTAGAAATTGATAACTGATCATGTAATTATTAAGTGGCTTCCTGTGCTCATACAATCACATATCACTAGAAGGGTATTTTGAAACCTGATCAGTGTTTTAAAAAAGACTCAATATCATTTATTGCCTTTGTCCTTGAGGGGTGAGGACATAGTTTGCTTTCTTCTATCTTAATTTCTTTTTAATAGCTTACATTCCCCAGTTGTTTTGCAAGGGAAAAGTGTACAACTTCACCTAAGCAGAACTGGAAAAGATGCCTCTAAGGCCATCTTTTCAGCTGACTGTAGGGGTTGTGAACACAATAGGTGCAAAATAGCTCAAGTGCTGCTGCCAAAATTATATCCCAACAAATATTTCTGGGAGGGGCAGAAGAAACCCAGGAAGACATAAATTTACCACTGTTTTCTTGATCTCTTTTTCCCAAGTTTTCTAAGAGCTTTGGCCCATCTTTCCAAGATTTAGAGTTTTAGTCCATCCCCTGTGTCTGAGGTGTGTGGCTCCTGGGAGTGAAAAGACAGGCCAAAGAGCTCCTCCTCTGTCTCCCCTGACCAGCACTTGGATGTGCTGCTGCTCCCAGCTCCTTTGAAAAGAAAGCTCTTCATAACTGTAATAGATTAAAATCCTGTGAAAGTATCTGCATCCCAGAAAAGTCATCTGTCACCGGCACTATAGATGTTAAAAGGAACATTGGTAATAGTTTTGATGGAAAATTCTGCTTTGTGTGTTTGGGTTTTTGGCTTTTTTTCTTAATCGTTTTTACCAGCTATTTAGTTCTTCCAGTTATTTCCTTGAGAGACTAATTGACAGGATTTCTCCTCTTCTTTTCTTTCTGAAATGCTTATTGGTATTCATATGTCAACCAGAACTTTTGCCTCTGTTACAGATATGAACAATGACCATAGTTAAGCAGAAATCTTCAAAATCTAAACAATCATCAGCTAGGCGGTCTGACAAAGCGAAGAAACCCCGTACTAAAAAAATGAAATCACGCACCACAAATCTGGGCCAAGTACCACCTACAGAAGATCCAAACAAAGTCTCTGTGGACAAAGGACCTGGCAGCGCTATTTGTTGTAGGTCATCTCAAAAATCTAAGCCTTTTGCCCAAAGAGATCTAGGTAAGTGTGTCCTTCTCGCTTGTTCTTCAAAACAAAAGTAGAAAATGCAATTGTTGTTCTCGGTTGTGTTGCTGTAAAGTGGGACTATGACGAATAAAGTCTTCCATTTTGGTGACTCCCCTAAGGCACCTGAAGGGACTGGTGTTGCAAAACTTAGCTTTGTCTATTTACAGTCTCTCTGTTTTGCTTAGTTTTGATCTACTGACAGTCAGTTATGGCGAGCTTTTTACAGTACACAGACTTATCCAGGTCTTTTCTGTTATGCAGAGAAAAGTACATTTTACCATTGCTATTCAGGGCTTCCATTATTCACAAGTCTTTGCATGATAAGACTGCTTAGGAAGAGATCTGATACCTCTCGGGCTATCTGCTGTGCTAGTTACTTGCTTATTTTTTCTGTCCTAGTTCCTATATTTGTTGTCATCTAATTACAACTGTAAGTTTGTGGTGTAAGTTACAGTAAGGAAAAACCCAGGAATTGAAATCATAATCAGATTGAAGACTATAGATTGAAAGAAACCTGGCAAAAGCTACTAGAATCAGAGTGGTAGTTTGTCTTGCATCAGATGAATTAGAACAGGTGAATATACTGTTGTCCAAAATCGGGTCTTGACCAGCAAATTGGAGTGGCAGTGTTAAAGCTGTGCATCATCAGGTTTTCTGTTTTAGAGTATCACTGGTTCTTCTGGGTGCTCCTTCAAAATGCTTCTTTTTAACTATCCTCTTTAAAACAAAGCCAACACATCTCTTTTAAAATACCATTTTATACCATTTTCTTGCAGTTGTTAATGACGGAATTGCTCCACCACAAAGGATTCTTTTTCCACCTGAGAAAATTTGTCTGGACTGGCAACAAACACAAAGTGTTGGAGTTGGATTGCTGAACATGGGCAACACATGTTTCCTTAATTCTACTCTACAGTGTTTGACCTACACACCTCCTCTTGCCAATTACATGCTTTCCCTTGAACACACCCAGTCATGTGAGTACTTTCTAACATCCTTATAAATCTGTTGGACAGCTCTGAAAGAAACTGGTGGTTCTGTGATTATGTTAACACAAGGCTCAGAATAGCATATATAAAGTGCATTTGTTCACTTAATGCGCCATGATGAAACTTCAAGATCATTTCTTGCTTCATGTGAATCATGAAGTGCATAGTGAGGTAAGGCATTTGATGAACATTTGACATTTGGATTTCCTGCTGGTAAAAGAGTGATAAAATTGAAGTTGTTGATGCCATAGATTCTCGGTCTTTGCAGCCTGAATACTGTAATGCATTAATACTGTGAGGAATATGCTCACTGATGAGCTACTAGACAAAAAGGCAACCACCCTAGAAAGCACTACTAGCTAATCTCTTACCAACTGCAACATAAATTCCTGTGGGACTGTATTAAAATTGAGACTTGTTTTAGTCTAAATAAAATTTTGTATTTTTTAAACTCTTGAATTTTTGTTATTTGAGTGTAATTGTTATACTTGAATTTATTGAAGCCTAGCAGCCTCTTTTGGTATACATATGCATTTTTACAAAGGCATCTGTGTGCTTTCTGGTCCAGTATCTTAATATTTATTCCTAGAAATTTAACTGTGTTTTCTTACCATATATAGAAATGAGTTCAGTTAAGAATCCTATTGAAAAAAGGTGGGCAGAAATACTAACACATACATTACTTGAATCTTTCCTTTCTCCCAGATGTTCTCAGCTCTTTGTCATGTAGCTCACCTAACAGCAGTGTGATGAAAATAACAGACATTTGCTCTTAGTGCTGTATCATCAATGTCAGTATCGTTTCCTCTTCTGTTCTGCAGTCACTGGAGCTCACATCCCTGTCAGCCTGCAGAAAAAAACTGACATTGCATTAGTTACTTAGATTTCTCATTGGAAAATGCACTTGAATATTGACATTTTTATTCTCTACAGTTCTGTGTAAAACAATGTCAAAAAACCTGTTGGCATATGGATACCTCAGGGGAATAGAATGTAGTCTGGAGAGCGGACATTGTACTTAGAACTTAAAGATTTTTTGGAGGGGTAAATAGGTAGCAATGTATATTTGATTAGACTAGGATGTTTTCTTCTTTCTCTCTTCAGGTAAAGAAAAAGGCTTCTGTATGATGTGCACGCTGGAAACTCACATTAACCAGGTCCTGTGTTGCTCTAGTAATGCTATCAAACCAATATCTGTTATCAACGGCCTGAAAAGTAAGTCATTTGAGATGGTAGGGGTTTTGCATATCTTACAATTTTTCAAGTTTTGAAAGAATTACTTGATGTATATAAATGATTTTGACACTTTCAAAAAGAGATATTTTAGAAATGCGAGTTTTCTTTCATTTTATAGGAGATAAACATAATAACCTTCTTTTTTATTAGGAATAGGAAAACATTTCCATTTTGGCAGTCAAGAGGATGCACATGAGTTCTTATGCTTCACTGTTGATGCTTTGCAGAAAGCTTGCTTGAATGGAAGTACCAAGTAAGCATAAACAAATGAACTTTTCAATGTTTTGTAGCTCCTCCTACTCCTTTATTTATTCTTATAAATTAAAATGTCTGTCCCTAGTTTTCATAAAAGAAAAGCTGTTTGAAGGGTTAACTCTGTGCCTTAAAATATTCTGAAGTCTGGTTATCATTTCTTCCCAGGTTGGACAGATCATCTCAAGCTACCACCCTTATCTATCAAATATTTGGAGGCTATCTAAGATCCCGAGGTACATTTTAAAATCTTGCTAATCCTTCAAACTAGTCTGTGTCTTTTTGTCTGACTGTGATGAAGGAATTTGTAGTTTGACTCCAGTAATGTGTATCAATAATTGAAATTTGCACAATTGATCTCCTTCACATATTGCTAAGCATTTGTATTTTGATTCCAGTAAAGTGCTTGAACTGCAGAGCCGTTTCAGATACCTACGAGACATTCCTTGATATTACTTTAGATATAAAGGTAAGATGTTTGGTGGATGTGGGTTGTGATGTGTGAAGACTTGTAGAGCTTTCTAAAATAAAGTCATTTTACTTCTGAACAGATGTTGTTAAAACCAAAGAGCTTGGTGGTGGATAGAAGTTGGTTGGGCTTTGTTCTGTGAAAGCCATGGAAATGGTCTTTATGTTTGCATTGGATTTAAGCTGGAAAAATAGTAGTCGTATCTACACAAACAACAATACTGTCATACTTCTCCATTATTCTCCTTTAATAGATATCTATTGTTAGACCGATGGGTTGGATAGATCTCACTACTGATGCAAGAGTGCACCCCAGATGCTGTCTCTGGCATTGCAACATTTACTTCCCAGCAGAATCTTTTTCCAGCAAGATAAATGTTCAATGTACTCTGTTTCTGCCTCTTCCTTCACAGTGAGGGCTGGTTCAGAGTTAGGTCTCTTACATATAATCTAGCGAGGTTCTCTTTTGTAAGCTACTAGTAAGTGCTAGAAATTTTGGATTTCCAGTGACTTAGTGGTCTACTTTCTTATTCCTTCAGACAGTTACATCTGTCACCAGAGCTCTAGAACAATTTGTGAAACCGGAACAACTGGACGGTGAAAATAGCTATAAGTGTAGCAAGTAAGATTCTTACTAATTACATCTTAGTATAAGCTGCATGTTTAATGTATTGGATAACTTGGAGCATAAGTTGCCTTTTGACTGTGTTTAGAAATAAGATAATGAGACACAACGCTCTGTTGTGCTTTGGCTTAGTTTTGTTTGTACAACTAATGCACTGAAATCATTCAAAGCCTGGAACACAATACACTTGTTTCTAAGGGAGTAATTTTTGTGTTTCTAGCTGAATGTTTATAAGTAGACTATAAGAATCATGACCACTAGCTCACATGAGACTTTTATTCCTAGAGTTGTGTGCACTAGGACTTGTCAGCCTTCATAAAGGGTGAAGTTGCACACTGAAATACTGGTATGGCCAGGATTTCAAAGGAATGTCCACTAAGTAGTGGGGAGCTGAATCATGGAGCTATGGACAATGATTTAGGGTAGGAGGCAACATCACCCTCCTGAAGGTCCTAGTGTCACTGTGAAACAAAGTGCAGTTGGGTCTCAGTGAACGCAAACAGACTTGGTGCTGATTGATACTGGCAACCTCTGCTGGCTCGTTGAGAGTTATTTTGTAGTTTCTAGTCCCAAGGACTGAGACTCTTGTTCCACTTCTAATACTGGCATTCCTGCAGAAAGTTGAAAGCCTGTGTCCAGGACCTGTGTTCCAGACAGGTACTTTGGGATAGCCAGAAATGGTTCCTTGCCTTCCATTCTGGTGATATGCTCTAGTAAGAGATTCCTGGTCCTGCTTCATGCAGAGTCTTTGGGAAGCCTTACATTTTTTGCATAACAAAGACCTGTGTTCAGATATTTGTCTGGCTATGCAAAGAGAATGTCCTAAACCCTTTGTACTGTAGAGCTGTCCATTTCTAGCCTGCTCTCTTCTGTCTGTTAACAACCTGAAATTAAGTGTACGGATTTATGAGACAAAAAGCATATGATGCAAGTAGCTATCATTCAAATAGCATAAGCATGTGTGAGAGATGAAAACTTGTTTGACTTTCTGGAGCGAAAAGATTATGCTGCTCATCATTTGTCTGTGCTTGGTTCTTAGCTGTAAAAAGATGGTTCCTGCCTCCAAAAGGTATACGATCCATCGTGCTTCCAATGTTCTCACAATATCACTGAAGAGATTTGCAAATTTTACAGGTGGAAAGATCAACAAGGTATAGTTACAGCTGTCATGCAACTTTATCTTCTTGGAATGGGAGATTTCCCGGAGATGAATGCTCGTATAGAAGTTGTTGATGCCTGTAGGCAATAACTATAGACTAATAGCTGTAGCCCAAGAAAGGACAATAGAACAACTGTGGCTTCTTCTTTCTTTTGTAATAAAGTTCCTATGTGACTGTAAGAATATACCTTGCTCTTAAAGAGTTAATGCTGTAGCAAACAGTCGTCTGCAACTTCAGTTATTATATGTTACCTATGAGAATAGGTATGTTTAAAGGAATCAGAAATGTATTCATGTAATCCTGCTCTATGTTTCTGGAAGTGTTTTTCTCAGGATGTTCCTTGGAAGTATTTGAGGATAATTTTTGCATCATCTTGGTCTGTGTTTAGGATGTAAAATATCCTGAATATTTGGATCTTCGAGCATATATGTCTCAATCAAGAGGAGAACCTGTCTTCTATGCTTTATATGCAGTTCTTGTACATAGTGGTATCAACTGTAATGCAGGACACTATCTCTGCTTTATCAAGGTAGGTGTCAGCTTGATTTTAATCTGTGCTTGCAAAGAAATTAAAAACCTAGAACCACTTTTTGGTTTATGCGTTCTATATTTGGTTTACTTTGGTTTGGTATATTTTAATCTGTAGTGTTCTATCTGTGATGTCATTTGGAAAACATGCAAGTTCATCTACCAATATCATCATTGTCTTTATTTCCAGGCCGGTAATGGACGTTGGTATCAGATGAATGATGCCTGTGTAGAGCGTGCTGATATTGAAACAGTGCTCAACCAACAAGCTTATGTACTTTTTTATATCAGGTAATAACAAATACTGTGTTCAGAATTTATTTCCTGTCCTGTTATTGATATTTTTCTTCTTTTCAAGTGTTTTTCTTTCTGTGTAGGAAAAGATTACTGTTTCTTTAATTCAGTTCTGTCATAGCTGAAATTCCCTGTGTCATTCGTTATCTTTCATTTCTTGGCCTTAAACAGTTGCACTTATGTCTGTTGCTCTAGATGTGCTCTCTGTAGCTGGCTAATTCAGAAAAGAGGCGAAATCAAGGCCACAAATGTTGTAAGGATGAGTTATTGCTCTGAAAAGAGTAGTATTGTGGAAAAAACATTTATAATTTTCAGTTTGTTGTCTTGGTTAAGTTTCCCATATATGTCTTTTGTGTCAGAGAAAACTGTGCCTATCAAAGGAGAGGATGGGATTTAATCCAAGAATAGGCTGAAAGAAAAACTGTAAAGTAAGATCCCTGTTCTTTTCCCAAGGCGCTATGATCTGACCCTCGGAGAACGTGCTTTCTGTTTATCAGCACCCTCTTATCCCCATTCGTTCCTTGGTCAGCCGGGAGCTAATAGTAAGCAGGCTGGATTTATGGGACCACGACTTCCTCCTCATATGATTAAGGTAATTTGAGGGTGGCAGATAATGGCACCAAATTGATTGTGGTGTTTGTTTTTTGGTTTCTTTTCTTTCGATGTGCTTGGGGGTTTTTTACTGTTTTTTAGCGTCTGAGTTTTATTTTCCCTCCCTGCAGCTTTCTTCACAGCCCTCTATCTACAGCCAGAGTTATTCGAACAGTGGCTAATCCTAAACTGTGCAGCCATTCTTTCCAACTCAGCTTTCTAAAGCACTGAGAGCTATGCTGAGACACTTTAAGTAGTCTATTAATGCTAAAATACTTAATTTTAAAAGTAAAGATTCCCCCCCCACCCCCTGTCAGTGCCACCCTATCTGAGACACTGGAAACAAATTATCTTGTTCCTGAGTACCAAAAAAATTATTCTAGTGTTTTCAGGGAATGGATGTGGGAATAGCTTTAATCAGGGTTAAGTTGTTCAGGTGGATTTCAAAAGTAGTGCCCATTTGTTATCATTATGCAGTAAACCATAGGCAGTAATTAAACACGATTGTTGCACTTAACATTTATATTTGAAGGGTGATGTTTTCCTGGATATTGGGCAATTTGTAGAAATACTTAGAAGGAGAATTCATGTTTTAAAACTTTAAGTGCTGTGTTTTGCGACATAACCTTCCCTATTAATACAGAATTCAAGTCGTTTAAATGGAAATGGACCCCTGAAAGAGGATCCAGCTACCATTGGTGTCACCCTAAAAAGGCCATCTTCAGCTCCACCAGCTTGTGTTCAAAACTGGGCAATTACCAGGCCTTCAATTCCAGATCCATCAAAAAACCAGAAGATCACCATCAGTATACATAATAAATTGCCTGCACGTCAGACTACATCACAACCTGGCTGTCTTACGAATGCTGCGGAGGAGGAGGACCTAAGCAAACCTGTTCCTTCATCCACGATTACAAATTCTTCTGCAGTAGAGTCTACCTCAAATCCATCTTCAATGTCAGTTGCTACTAACATTTCCAAACAGGAAGTTCCTGATGAGATTTTTGTTGAGCCAGCAGTGAATGGAAATGGAAATCCTAAACTGGGCTCTGATAATGCACTGCCTTACAGTGCAGAATCTTCAGGAAAATCTGAGGAATCAAAGGGCTTGTTTAAAAGGAATTGCAACATAGTATCTTCTAATGGAATTTTGATTGGAAAAGTTGTCTGTACGTTGCAGAATTCCCACTCTTCCTGTCAGAATGCTGAAGAAGGAAGAGCCCAGCATGAGCTGCCAAAAAATGATTCACTAAATGGTGCTATTAGTTTAGATAACGAATCTAAAGAAAATGGACTGAAACTTGATGATTCCACTTGCCAAGTCCAACCTGTTAAACCTTCTGAGATTTTCTTCTCTAAAACAAATGGACTGATTGAAACAGTAAGTTATGTTTTTGCCATCTAGAGTTTCTTGCCTGTGATGTATTGGGTATTCAGGAGCATTATAATGTTCCTAATTCATGTGAAATACAGAGAAAACACACAGCACAAATTCCATCACAACACCGTTATATTGTTATCCCATTAGAATTTGCTGAGCTGACATGCAAGAACTTCTCAGCTTAAGTTCAGCTGAGATAATAGTACTTCATAAATATATTGAGGGGGAAGAGTAGGATGATAGCTCATATAATGTCAAGTGATCTTGTTTCACATCTGATGTAGAAATTTTGCTAATTAGTTTTCTACTAAAGATCATATTTTTTATGTCTGCTAACTTCTGTGTTTTAATTGCAGATGCCTATCACTTCGTCACTGGTTCCTCAAGAAGTAATCTTGGAATCTCTCACATACAGCCAGCTGAACAGCTTATCAGAGCAAATAAGGTAAATTGAGTACCCTCTCACTGAAACAAGGTTTCATACAGGATTGTTGTTTCAGCTATCNACCTGAAGGGAGGTTGTAGAGAGACAGGGACTTGTCTGTTCACCCCTAATAGGACAAGGGGAAATGGATGGAAATTGCACCAGGGGAGGTTCAGGCTAGACATTAGGAGGAATTTCTTTACTGAAAGGGTTGTCAGCCATTGGAACAGGCTGCCCAGGGAGGTAGTTGAGTCATAATCCCTGGAGGGGTTTAAGAGACAGGTAGATGTTGCATTGGGGAGCATCATTTAGTAAGTTGCTAGGGCTAGGACAAAGGCTGGACTTGATGATCTCCAAGGTCTCTTCCAGCTGTAACTGTTCTATGATTCTATGACTCTAATACTGTTTAACAGAAAGATTTAAATCAGTGCAGAGAATTCCACACTGTACATCTACTGTTGCAAACATTAGCACCGAGCATCTATTATTCTACATTAAATAGATGAGGATGCCTTCTGGAAAACTTCTGTTTCTTCACAAAATGGTTTTCTTCTTTATTTTCCCCCATCGTCTGCAATACTTTTTCCATTCCTCTTTCCCTTTTTTTCCATCCTAGGATGTGTGAATGTAAATTCCCACCATCTGCTCTCCCATTTGGACGAGAGAGGAAAATCCATGTGTTTGCATTTTTCTAGTTGGATGGAGAGCAAATATAGTGGGTTTGGCTATTGGTGTGATTCAGAGCAGCAAGTGGAGGGAGACAGATGTATTGCGTGAAGGAAAACACCTTCTCTGGGACCCCAGAAAGGCATAAATACAGGTTTTTGAAAGGGAATGTCTTTCAGAGCAGTCCAGTAGCTACCAATTTTTTTTTTTTTTTTTTACTTAAGGAGATTTTACTCCTAACATTCATCTTGTAGGTGGACTTATTCAAGTGAAAAACATGTTTTTATTTTGTGCAGTGTCCCTGGACCTCAGAAATCTTCTGAGAATGATACTCTTATGGAAACTGCTGTGATGGAAGCACTGTATGCCTATGAAGAATCCAGGAAGCTTCCTTTCAACTTTAGCTGTGATGATGAGAATCTTTTTTCTCAATCAGATTCTGAAACCATTTCTACCAAAGAAGAAGTTGTTCAAAGTATTATAAAAAAAGCTGATAATGCACATCCTAATATCAATGGTCAGCACAAGGTCAGGAAAAAATCCTTGGACACTGAAGATGGATTCCTTGGGCAGTGTGAGTCTGAAGATAGTAGAGACAAAGACAAACCAAGAAGATTAAAAGAATCTGAACTGATGTCAAAAGAAAATCCTTCGTACATCAAAGGGTCTCCTGAGAGTGAAGAGAACTTAGGGCAAACTCCCTCTATAAGGTCTGACATTGAATTTAGTTCTAAAAAACTTGCATTGCTAGATACTACAGATAAATGCCAAGATACAAAGGACATTTCTCATAACTATGTAGAGGTACCACCCGTTAATGACTCTTCTATTACAAAGCTGGATAAAGTTTTGGAGAGTCAGTTTTCTAGAGAAAATGATGACCTGAGTAATAAAAACTGTGAAGACGACACACATAGGAAAAAATGTAAGAAAACAATATATGACTCTAAAAAAACTGATAAAGAGCACTACCGAAAGAAGAGAGAACACTCAGACACTGAAGAGAAGGAGAAGCAAACCAGAAGCAAACCAGATGATCATTCCCACAAGAGGAGGAGGTGCTCTCGCAGTGTGGAAACAAGTAAGCAAAATCGACATAAGCAGGAGTATTGCAATGAAAGCAAGTACAGATCTTACCATAATGAAAGGAAGAGTCCAAATAATGGCAAAAGCTCAGGAAAATATTCCCGCTATAGATCCCGAAGCAGAGAAAGAACAGAACAAGATAGGAATAGGTATTATCATTCCAAAGGAGAGAGAACTTGGAGCAGAGAAAGGTATTATCAAGATGAACCACGGAGATGGGAAATTAGAGTTAAAAACTACTACAATTATTATTCTTCTCATGGAACAAGAGATGGTAGAGAGAGAAAGTCCTTTTATTGTGATAAAGACTTTGACAAACTGAGTCAACCTTACAACAACAGGTCACATAAGGATTATCACTGCAAAAGCAGATGGCCTGACAACATGCTCTCTGATGTACATCACTTTAGCAGCCACAGAGCAAGTTTACATCATTGTTCGGTACTTCAGCAGCAATCTGAAAAGTATTCTCGTGAAAGGCATGCATTTCCACCTCTGTCAGCTCATTCCAATTTTGAGGACTCTTCCTGGGAAAATGAAAAACTAAGAAATTTCAGAAGAAGATCTACACACTCAGAAAGCAGTGGAAGCAACGTGGAAAAGACATGCCGAAAGATAGATGACCAAAGAATGAAAAAATATAAGAAGGTCAAAAAGAAAAAGAAGTCCAAAGATAAACATCGAGAGAAGGATTACAAGTAAGCAAGGATTCTGGGATAAACCCCAATTTTTTTTTCCCCTAACTCTTTTCTGAGTGTTTCTCGTGTCTGCTTTTCTTCCATTGTTTCTAAGTTACTTGTATCGCATCAACTAGCTGGGGATCATGTCATTAGGTTGGTCAAGTGAAGATGGGAAAGATATTGCTGAATTGTGTCGGAAACACTAGACCTAGAGCACAGTTAGAATCACATCTGCACACTGTTCTTGATTAGATTACACCAATTTAATTCACCAGATTCCACAACTAGGTCCATTAATAATTTATGTACAAACCAGGACCTGCTGTCCTTCAGTCTGAGGTCTTATGTTTACTGCATCTAACGTAAGTTTGATGTGCAGCAATTCCCACCAAAGAGCTGACACACTGCAAGTCATCAGCTGGGATAAATAAACAATGTTTCCTGTATGCATCCAGTGCCACATCTGTTTTTCTGTTTTTAACTTCCATGTGTCCTTCAGATGTTACGATTCGGATGTCTCTGTGCTCCATTTTGACAATGACAGTCACAAACATAAGAAAAAGAAGAAGAAGAAGAAACACATCAGGAAACTGAGAGCCTTGGAACATTTAGATCCTCATTTCCAGAAGAAAACATGGGAGAAGGAAGAATCCAGTCCTCCAGACAGCTATTTGTATGAGCACTACAGAAACCAGGGCAGTAAACAACCCTCTGAGGAAGGGAAGCATTCTGGTGCAGTTGAAAGCATGAAATACAGCTCTGTCACATCTAGTGATTATGTTAAAGGTAAGGGGCCACAGGAGATTGGCAGGACTCCTTTTCATTCACACCCACACTGTGATTTAAAACAATCTTTAATTGCTTGTGTGATGACATCTCAGCTCTATGTCATAGCTTCCAAACAGTCTGCATTAATATAAAAAACAGCTGATGGGCTCTTTTTTGTCCATTTCTAAACTAATGCTAGGAAAGAAAGTCTGAACTACAACTGTGAAGGTGTTGAAGGGCAAGTAATATTCATTTGATCTGATGATGAAGTGGCAAACAAGTGGGAGAAGTGCAAGATGCCTTATTAAGTTCAGTCAACTAACTGGGGAAAAAAAAAACAAAACCAAACCTTGGGCAACTCTTATCTTGAAAAAGAATACAGCAGGTAGACAGGAGGGTCAGTTGTCAAGATGGTAGATGACAACCTGAGACTTTCAGGTAGGGGAAGTCCATCTTCGTAACAAAGGCTGCCACAGTCTTTGATTTAAATGAAAGACTAGGTTCACCTCTATTTATAACATAGAAACAGTGCTGACTGCTTATTTGGAGTTATATAAATTGCTGAGAATACTGAATTCTGGTGGTTTCAGATGTAGCTCTGCCTTTTCCTAAGCACAAGTGTTAACCCTCCAGAGGGTGCATGCATTTTAACACCTGGAGAGTATGTTCAATTCTTGCTGTTTTCTGTACTTGGAGGGTTTTTTCTGTTAGTCTAGGCTTAAAACTAGGGGGAAATGGGCTGATCAAACAGCTCTTCCCCCTTTTTACTATTAAAAAGGTCAGTTTGGTGCGTGTCATAAAAAAAACCCTAGAGAGAAACTCAAGTGCCTGACTGAACTTACACTGAACTCACTGCTGTTGCTTGTCATAGTCCTGTCGGGCTCTCAGTAGATAGTATGGTTTCAGTGAATTAGCTCTAGAATTATGCAATGAAGAAGATTGCACACTGAACCGATTCAGCATCTAGGTTGTGCCTTTTCACCAGCCTTTTCCTGTTGCTTTGAAATGAGTAAGGATGAAAATGGCTCATGATAACTTGTGATATAAGAGAACAACAGACAGGATGGGAGAAGGAACAGCTTTAAAGCAGTTGGTTTCCTATATTCCTGCATGTTCTCTCCAGTAAGTTTTTGAAGGCTTCTGGTTTTGTGGGCAAGATCTGGTCAGGTTGACCATGAGGCTGTTAGTAAAACAAGGATGCTGTCTAGGCAAAGCTTCCAACTAAATTAGACTCATCTTAGGTGTCCGGTTTGCTATTACAGTGGGTAGTTCTGTCCTAATCCTTTGTACAGTTTGCTCATCTCAGCACAGACCTGCAACCCAGTCAGTTTAAGTGTCAGGAAGGCACCTTCTCGAGTCACTTGGATCTTGTAGTGACAGGACAGATATTGCTCTGTGCAGGCTGGAGACTTCTCTTTCAGAAATCAAACCCCTAAGACACTGTTTTATGTTGAATGTCACAACAAGGAATGACCTTGCTTCCTTTTGTCTTTCAGATGTGGAGCTTACTGATGGAAGCCTTCATTCAACCCTGCCGTTAAAGCCAACACCTATTTATCATCCAATCCGACATGACCAATATTGACCATCAAAACTAAACCATTTGATATCAAAACAATTACCATCAAGACAAAATCCCGTCCTAAGTGGTGCTTAACATTTCTGTACAGAATTTTACCATGAAAGAACTTTTTTTTAGTTTCAAACTTGAGACTTTCTTTTTTAAAATACACTTCTAATCCAGAAGGGTGGAAACTTTTTACAACTGCTGAACACTGTAAATCATGACATCAATCTCTCACCGATGTGAGATAATGCCCTGGAATAGACCATCTCAAATGCTGCTTAATTACAGACTCAGGTTGACTTTGTGTTATTCATGTAATGTTAATCCAAGTTAGACATCTGGTGCAGGAGCGACCAGGAATTACAAAAATTCCAACTGACAGTCTGTATATTTAATTTAAAGACTTATTTAAAATTTCACAAGCTCTTAAATAACTAGAGTTTTGCAAGAGCTTCATCTTTTTTTGGTGATGTCTGACACTAGAAATGAATTTACTTCACATTTGAGTTGTATTCAAGATCTGAAGAAAATCTTCAGGTTTTCAACATGAAACAATGAATATGCAGTTCTGAATGTATCTCTCAAGACTATTTGTATACTCTTCCATATGTTTTCTATTACATTTTCTTAATATAATGTCACTTGTCTTAAGTCTCAGTTGTTTGTTTTGTCTCTCTAAAGTGTCTAGTTACAGACAAATTCATACTGTGATTTTTATTTTTATTATTAAATGCTATCAAACTGTGATGCACTTATTATTCACTGGTCCTGCATCAGGAGATGAGTGGGGAACCTGTATTAAATACAGTTCATCTGAATAATCTGTCTGGTTTATACAAGCTGTGTTGTTCAGAGATGTCTAAAGTTTGATCTTTGTTTTTTTAAAGATAAAAAGCACTTGCCCCACTGTAAATATATAGCATGTACAATTTATATAGTATATAAATACAGCAAAGTTAAAATAGATTTTTACTTGAGTTGTATTTGAGTTATTTAACATGCAATATGTCATGTGAATTGACAGCTTTGCCTGTGTTTGATACTCCAGCAATCGGCTCTTCTGTTCACTGATACATGAGATGTTGCTGTTGGTGTGACCCAGAGAAGGTAATTATTGGGACTTCAGCTGCCCAGACAAGAATGCAGAAGGCTTTCTCCTTTGCAGTTAAATGCTTCCTAAACCAGGGAACAGTTAGAAGCTCAGCAGTAGCTTTTTTACTCTGTGTGACACTAAGAAAAAAAAAAAAGGAGCAAGGTTAAAAGTTTTACTAAATGCATGAAGTAATGCTTTGGTACATGGAGAACGCCATAAAGCCAAACTATATAATGTTCCAATGGCAACAGTTATGTGAAGTTACATAAAGTAACGTGACAAAGAAACTGCATACCTTTCCTGCATTGGGCTTCTCCCCGCCTTATCCTCCAGCTCCAAGATTTGGTGTCTTGCCTTTTGTCTGATTAATAACTCCAGCATAAAGTGTATAAAAGAAGATTAAATGGTGACTTCTGTACCTCCATTAAGAGCTCCAGGAGCAACACCTGCCTGAGATAGGTAATAAGCAGTAAATGGAGAGAGAGGGCAGCTCGTGACAGCTTCAGACTAGTGCTATGGAGAAGCAGACTGGGCAACTGCAGCAGCATTAGCTATTTTTAACTCAGAGGTCTAATTAATCTACTTCAGCAGAGATCGATTCACCCTTGGCTCCTGCCCCCTTTCATTTGACTGGAACTCATAGAACACACAAAATACCTCTTAATTTAGGATGGCTCTCAAGGGCAACCCGCTCTTTGTGGAGTAACACTCTGAGTTAGATCATACTTTACTGAAACAATCTATTTTGAGGGTGAAGGGTTTTCTTTCTGAAAATTTAAACCTGATAATTGAAATTGAGTGCCTAAAGGCAGAGAAAAGAGGCCTTTTACGTACTAGAGCAGTTGTAAACACATGCTGTAAAACTGAAACTTAACTCTAAAAACAAAATCAAATCAGCAACTGCCTCCTATATATTCTTGGTAACTGAGGAGCTGTAGACTGGTATAGTTTAACACTTTATTATTGAAAAAAATCTCCAGATTTAAGCAACAGGTCTTAACAATAAATGAAAACATTATTGCAGTGGATTTACATAGAACATCACATTTTAAAGGATTGATACAGAGTATCATGCAAATCACTTGTATAGACCAAGTAATACTTCTATCAATACAGAGCTGTACAGTATTTACATTTTATATTTAAACTCTAGCTAGAAACATTTTCCAAGAAAATAAGAGGAATGAAACTGGTAAGCCACAAGTATTAATTTGTAGCACTTGGGCTACAACAGGTGTAGCTTTCCCAGCAAGCATATCTACATAGATATGTAATACATTTTAAAAATATGCGTTGTTTTTTATATATGAAGCATTATAAATGCTGCTCAGTTTACAAAGGTTCAGTTTTGTACCTGTTTAAAACACTTCAAAATGTTAAGTGACGCAGAGCTTATTTTGTCAGAATATTGTAAAATTTTAAGTCAGTCCAGCTGAGTCTAGGTAGTATGTACAGTTCTCTCCCCAGACTGCACTGGCATCATGGCTGCTGGTAGTGGCCAAATGGTTTAGATGCTGAGCAAAGCCATGCACATGGCAGCAGCAGTACCGACTCGTGCTGGCCCCTGCAGTTGCAAAGGGCAAAGAATTGAGCAAGTTTCAGTGCAACAGGAAGGGAGAAGGCTGTTGTCCCTAAAGGACTTTTCCTCACCAAGGCCAAACTGTAAGAGATGCTGCTTTAAGCCACAAAGCACCTGGTCTTAGTAGCCACCATGGACTTGAAGCCCAATAAAAAGGGGAAAGGTCCACAGATTTTTTTCTTCACCCTTGTGGATAGTACCTTATTTGGCCAAAATTTTCACAACCTACTTTGTTTAACTGGCCTCATGGCCTGTGGAAATTTTGGGCCAGTTTTACTTCCCGTTAATACTGTTACAAAGCACGATATATTGAGCACCAAAAAGAGCTGTTTAAGATATTGCATTTTAACGCTAAGAAATCATATATTTCCTGCTATCACATCCTCAGTTACGTGTTACTCTAAATAACACATGGCAGTGCAGATTTCTGTTCAGCAGTGGGGCAGGAACAGAATCTGTGTGTGTATTGAACAGGAGAGGGAAAGGTGCAGGGCGGAGAGGGCGGTGCTGAGGCAAGGCAGCAGCCGCTGGGCCTGCCCCCAGCTGGGCGGGGAGCCACGGGGCTGACTGGCATGGTGCCACTCTGGGGCAGGGGCGTGAGCTGGAGGGAGA
>VWZO01008974.1:23831-67715 GCA_013396975.1 Bucco capensis | reverse complement strand
TATCAACCACACCACTCAGCTTCGTGTCATCCACACACTTGCTGAGGGTGCATTTGATACCCATGTCCAGGTGGTTAATGAAGATGTTGAAGAGCACAGGTCCCAAGACAGAGCCCTGAGGGACCCCACTTGTCACTGCTCTCCACCTGGACAAAGAGCCATTGACCACAACTCTCTGATAATGTCCTTCCAGCCATTTTCTTATCCATCAAACAGTCCACTCATCAAATCCACATCTCTCCAGTTTGGAGATGAGGATGTCATGAGGAACCGTATCAAAGGCCTTACAAAAGACCAAGTAGATGACATCAGTCGGTCTCCCCTCATCAGCTGCTGCAATCACTCCATCATAGAAGGCCACCACATTGGTCAGTCCATGTGTTTTGACATGAGCCTGGTTTTTAGATGGAGTAATGCCTAACTTGGAAGAAGTGATCCCAACCTTATGATTTGGGAGGTAGTATTGCTGCAGAGCTATACATCTGGCTTGTACTCTGCTAACTAAACTGATAGAGTACAGCCAGGAGGTAATTATGGTCTACATAGATCATCTTGGAGCTTTAGAAGCNACTCCATCATAGAAGGCCACCACATTGGTCAGTCCATGTGTTTTGACATGAGCCTGGTTTTTAGATGGAGTAATGCCTAACTTGGAAGAAGTGATCCCAACCTTATGATTTGGGAGGTAGTATTGCTGCAGAGCTATACATCTGGCTTGTACTCTGCTAACTAAACTGATAGAGTACAGCCAGGAGGTAATTATGGTCTACATAGATCATCTTGGAGCTTTAGAAGCCCATTCTACATCCCTCTGTCATTGTCCCTTAGGGTATGGGCAAGGTGCAGTCACATTTTGAGCTGGTGTTATGCAATGTCAGTCTACTCCAGTTCAGGTCACAGCAGTTTTCCAAGAATGCACATGCTGCTCCAATAGAAACAGATTATGCTTCATCCCTCAGATTAAAATCCTGGGTAAACAGGGTAGAATATTCAGCTCTGTACCCAAGTTTCTGTGGAGCTTTTCTGACAGGAAAAAGCTTAAACTACAAGCGCCGTTCAGGCTCTGGAAAGAGCTACACTTGACGTGAGGACAGGTACTCTGGCTTATGTCCTTAGCCTGTGTCCCCCAACATAGTACCTCTGTATCTTCTGCTCACTCATTTCTTATGACTTCTGTAATATCCTGCTTCCCTGCAGCTCTGCTCTTCATTCATCTCAAAAATCCTCTGGACACATGCTCTGTTTACTTCAAGACAGTTGTTTTCTGTGACAGCCTCCAACAGAGCTCTCTTTCTCTCTCTCCCTGAGGATGACTGGAGATCAGCTCATTCCCCATTGCAGCTCTTAGTAAACCTCTCCTTACATCCTCCATGTTATGGAACAATCTGTGTCCCTTCTGGGTCCTCCTGCTATTTTCCTGCTATGGCTTTGTCCAAGGTGTAAGGTGAATTAGATTGCATGGCTCCTGAAAGAGTTACAATCACAGTGTGGCAAAAAATGCTCTCAGCATCTGCCTAACTAGCTCTCACTAAATATAGACACTTTATAACTTCATGAATATATATGGCAGGTAGGGATGACTTCTCTTTTGCTTGTAACTACCACTGAGCTCCATGGGATTAAGGACAGGATCTAACTGTTAATGTAATTTGTAGTCCCTTTGGGGCAATGAACAGACTTTTTTCCTTAACTCCACCTGTTTTCACTTCTGTATCCTTGTGATTATTCTGAAGGAGAAGTGAGTAAGATGTAGTAAAAGCCATCAGAATTTTAGTGCCTAATTGGCTTTTTCTGTAGTTTTGCTCTCTTCTTGTCTTCTGGTGTAAATAGCCACTAAGAGCTCTATTAAAAAGTTCTTTGACCAGGGTCAAAGAATTTTCAAAGCCAGCAAAGTGGAAGTTGAATTGGAAACCAGATGCTTGGAAGAAATGTGCATCATTTGGCTGTGAACTACCTTTAACCAAGATTTAATTACAATATTCATTACTTGAGAGGCTAGGAAAATTCAATATGACACTCTTAAGGGACCAATAGTAATAAAATAATGAAAAAAATCTAAAAAATCAAGCAAGTGAGAGAATGTATCAGTAAAAATCCCCTACCTAAAACAGTCATTTAATTTGAAACGTGAATGTTTTGTGTAGCCTTTAGAGAAAGACAATAAAAAGGGGAGCCACTGAAAAACCACTGATTTATGTCTACTTGTGCTCCTGCTGGGTGCTTAAGATGTCTTTTGTTTGTTTGTTTTTGGCTACTTATAACTGCTTTCTGCTAATTTAGGTCAATCATACATATATCTTGCTGTAATCACTGTCATTTTTTATTCCTTATTGGTCTAATTTCACTGCTATCACACCAATATTAAATCCCAGCCCATCTGGTAAGTGACAGAAGAGCCTGAAGGTCAAAGGGCTGCTTCTGCAAAATCTACCTGATGCCTGGTCATAACCTCCTTCCTTGCAAAGTGCACATAGTTATAATTATTTGATTCAGTTTTAAAGCAGGTAATTGACATATGAACCACTTGGATTCTACAGCAGAAGAGTGTTTTGAGTTTTAATTCAATTATAATTTCTGCAGAAATTTGTGTCATGATAGCAAATTCATTTTAACAAACTGTGTATCAGCTCTGAGTACCTCATATGAATTGTAAAGCTAACCCAACATCAAATAGCTGTTTTCCAAATGTCAGCAGTATCTGAAAGCACACTTATCCTGGCATTAATATTTTTATTTGCACTATGCAGTCAGATATTGACACTAAATCATTACTGTGTATTAAAGCCACACTTTGTGTCGACAACATCCTATTGCCACTGAATGCTTGCAAGGTGCTGTTTCCTGCTGTTATGTATATCAAACTGCTGAAATTGTCATCACCTGTAAACAGCTCAGGCCTTTCTGAAGTGCTCTTATTGATCTCAGTGTGGATTTTGGCAACCACAGAAGAGAACAAAGGATACTACTTTTTTAGGCAATATTTTCACTCTAATTTTTACAGCTTTTTACCTCATCTACTTTATTATATAGATTTCACTTTTCTTTCCCCTACATCACCTAATTACCTTTTGAAGGCTGAAATATGTATTGAAAAATACATTTCCTTCCTATCTTAAAGATATTTTTTGTCATTTCTGAAATGACAACTTTTTAGGTGATATCTTTTTATCAGTCAGTTTAGCTGATCTACTGAGGATGTAATTTACAACTCATACTGTACGTGGCATTTTCTTCCCTATATGTTATATGCATATGTGTGTAAGAATAATGTAGTGCTGTGACTGCTATTATCTCATTATTTCATTGTTAAGGCTTTCCTTTACTGCCATATGTCTCTAGGGAGCAAGACTGCTTAGTTTCATTTCACTGGCTTTTAAAATCTACTTGATGACTTAGGTCCTCAGAGGCACACCTCTGATGAGACAGGAGTTCCCCAGAAACTACTGGGGATGCAAAGAAGCTAAACTAAGTGTTGTTCCAAGCATGTTTTCTGCAACAATGTCATATGTCATCTTTGAAGTCAAGCCCATGCCTTTATAAATCTGCTTTAGTCAAAGAAGGAAGAGGTGTGGACAGATGATGAAGAGGTGGGAAACCCAAGTAACTTTTAATGAACAGTCATTAGATTTCTGTTCTTTGAAGAAAATGAAAATTCCTGAAGTCATATGCTCTTGGCTTTTAAGTAGCCAACAGCTTTTCACTTATGAAAAACTACAAAGTGACAAATTCTGAAGTCCAAGACAAAGAAATTACCTCTCTGGAAACACAGCTCTAAGAAACAGATGTCATAAAAGCCTTAATGAAATTTAACAAGTTGAATTGAAACTTTGCAGTGTCAAAGACTTTACCTTAGAATTCCTACTTATTCATGCAGGGCATTTTGTTTCAACCTACTGAGCACAATTTCTTTGGACAGTACAGAAGAACCTTCTTGTTCCTTGGACAGGAAGAAAGAGTCATTCAAAAAAGACAAGTCACAGCAGACATAACATTCCTTAAGGTCTATTGTATGTGATATCCTTCAATGAAATAATGTTTTGACCAAAACCTCATTAATCCCTTTAGTATTTCTCAGTCAGAACTCAAAGCAGACACTATTACAATTATTTTGTCTCAATTTCATTTTCACAGGGAGGTAATGTAATTTATAATGTTAATGTATGAAAAAGTGTGTTTTCAAGAAGTTTTGATGGAAGTCCATTTGACCAGAAAATAGATGATTGCAAGGTTTATTTTCTGAATTAGCTCTCTCTCTCTCTCATGTTTAGCTCTATCTACAGCACATTCCCAAAATGCATTGCTTAATATTTTCTTTTCATTTATTATTGAAGAAGAGTAAATGCTTTCTAGTAGTTTTAGATTCTGGTAAACAAAATCTTCCAAAGTACAGGTTTTAAATTCATGATAATGTAGTTGGCTCAAACTGGAAACAAAGATGACTTTTAGGATATCTGTTGCAAAACTCTTCAGTATGGATACATACTATGGATGCCTATTAGAAACAATATTTAAAGCTTTCTCCATTACAAAACGAATGTGCTCAAAGCTGAAATATATTCAGTTCTTTTCATGTGGGAAACATGATTTCAACTCTTGCCTTTGTTTTTAGAGGCAGCCATTTTTAATCTTGAATTGGATATTGCAGCACTTAATGTTTTGACTTCTAAACCAAACAATATTGTAAGCATTTAATGGCAATGTGATAGAATTGTATTTAACTGTGTAGCATGTTTAATTTCTTAATTTCTGCTAATTGAAGATTATTTAGAATTCTCAAGATGACATTCATTAAGAGAGTTTACATTTCTGACTTGGAAAAACAACAAAATACTAAAAAAATTGGAAATATCTACATTCCAATCAGCAGCTTTATCTGATCTGCATCTTATATTTTCTAGAGAACATTTAGAGGCCCTGGTAACCAGCATCTCATTGTTCTAACTGCTATAGAAGCACAGAACAGAAACTGCCTGAGACCTAAGGTCTTTTTAACATAAGAAATATCCTCCCGTAAGGTAAAACATCTTCTGTGCATCCTCAGTGCTTCACTATCAGAATACAGCCTGTGAAATATCACTGGTTTACCATTAAAGTATTATCAAGTGTTGACTTGGAAGTCAATGTTAACTTATGGAGAATTTGAGAGTGATTTCAGTTTTCTCAAACAGTTCCAACAAAACCAGGCTGAAAAGATGTATCTTATGCTTTAGCACAAATAAATATAAAATAGAAGTATAAATACTTTACTATTACTCCTTTTTACAACTTGTAGTAAGACTGAAATAACACAACCTAAACATGTGAGAGCTTTACTGGCATTCACAATATAGTTTTACCTCAAAGTCAAAGCACAAGCATGCACTTCATATTATATTTAGTATTTTCTCTCTGCTTTGGCTTACTGTAAGTATTTATTATGTATCTTCAAGGAATATTAACATCTAGTTGAGTGAGCCACCTTTGCAACTGCACTCCCTCTCTTCACAAAGGAGCTACCAGAATTTAAATGGATTTTGAGGTTTAATGACATGGACATGCTTGATGAGAACAGTCTGGACTTTATGATGCAGTGTTCTCCTCTGTGTCTGGACCAGACACTATCTACTTATTTCACAGTTTGTATTGCTTACTAGTGTGAAGAATTCAAAGCTTTGTGACTGTCTGAGCATTTCTTACTACCTGCACTTGCATTCAAGATTCACCTCCTTTCCTTTTATGCTCCCAGATCAAATATTCTTTGTACCTATCATCCCACAGGCCAGAATGTAGAGTAGTATAACACAGCCTTTGCTCTGTCTAAAGAGCAAAGATTTCTATCAACTACACAACTCAAACACAAGAGAATTAAAAAGAATGACATGGACAGTAGGAAAACAAAACTAATTGATAAACTAGAGTAAATCTCATCATTGATATGATAAAATAATAATGAGAACCACTGGTATATAGGCCAAAATTAATGAAAGCAGTAATATTTTCAGTATATTTCAGTGGGTGTCCTTCTACACTGTGGTTTCTTCTACAGACAAGTATTACTTCTCTTCCCTGTCACCAAGAGTATAAACTCTGTGTCAAAACAATAGTTAAGTTTCTTTTAACCACAGGTGATTATTACCAGGCCAGATTGGTTGTAAATTATTTTTAAAACTGTGATTGTATTTCCATTCCTTAGCAGGGTAACTTTGTGTGGAGCATTCTCAGTTGCCATGATTTAGACAAGTTCATAAGATAACCTACTGGAATTACTTTGGATCGAATTGAATCTCTGTTTTGTCATTAGATATGTTGTCCTTTTTTTTTTACATTACTGTATACTATTTTGGTAGAGAATTGTGTCCTTTTTCAAATAAAGAGATATTCATAGTCATAATTTAAAATTAATAGTATCTGCTAGATGTCTAAAGAAATTTGACCTGAGCTAAGACATTTTTGTTGAAGAAGTTTAGGACTTTCTGTTAAAATATTCTGAATGGTTCCCACAGACTAGGTACCAAGTAGATGTTGCTAATTTCAGTGCCATTTGTAGATAGATGCTGGAGCTATGTTCTTATTACTGTTATGCTTTTCACTTATTCTTTGCAGTTGACAGTATTAATGGTATAATTTTGATTTTATCCAGATATCGAGCTGTGTAATACGGCATGTGCATTCCTTGATTCTGGTGCCTTGCATGCCACAGTCACACTGCAAAACTTGGGGTGGGTGAGGAATGCACATCTCTGTGCTGTGAGATGTTTTCTGTTAGTGAGGACAAGTATTAATTTAAAGTGTGCAAGGATTATGAGCTATTGTCTACAGTCTGATGATTTGCATACAAGACTCATTCTAGATGCAATAATTGTGTTTGGAGAGATAGCATTGATCTGCAAGTGCTTTGAAGGAAAGGGAGAGTTAATTCTATGAGAAAAGATGAAAAGAGAAAGCTTGGCTTCTTTAAGCTAGGAGAATTGTTTGCATGCTAACATGATTGCATTCTATCCACAGATTTGTCAGGCACAGTCTGACAATCCCTTGTGGTGTCCTGTGGCCCCTGGTGCCATAACTGTGCCCACAGCAGAGGGAGCATTAAACTCATTGCCCACGGGAAAGTGTGGGGAGTGATACCCATGTTCCTAGAATCCTTGGATGGGTAGGATGAGCTCATTAGCCTTCTGGCAGTCATCCTAGGAGAAGGACAACTCTGATTCCAAACCCGGGCAGATGGAGCTCGTTTAGCCCTGTAAGGCCTTCTTCCATCTAAGAGGTTAAACCTCCGTCCTAAGGACCTCGCTGCCAGCGTCCAAGCTTGCTAGGCCCTGGCAGATGAACCTTAGGACTAAAGGGTGGGTCCAGCTCTGTGCATGCTGTGTGTCACCGAAAAAAATCCCTTGCACAGGCTCGAGGGTGCTATCTGCTATCCTCTTTTTATCAGCGCGCTTGGAAAAGGCGCTGAGGAGGAGCATGGATGGAGCCCTCCCTGGAGCTTCGTTCGCAAAGCCTAGTCACGACATCCACAGATTTGTACCAACAGGCTGGGACAAGGAGAGAGGTTTTGTGTGTGTGCATGTTTAGGCAAAGTCTAGCTTTCAGGATAAGGATGAAGTAATTTCCTTCCGAACATTCATAGCTGGGTTTGAATTTACAAGCATGGATTTGGTAATATTCAAACATAGTGACATGGTCAATACTCCTCTGACAGGGGGAGGAAGGATTAAGTCACAAAGCTGCTAGTGCTCATAGCCTCTAGCATAGATTTATGAAATAGGGACTGGTTTGGGGCAGTTGGAATTTGTTTTGAATACCACTGCTGTCTGCAAGAAATAGGGTTACTCGTTCAGCTTGGAAAAGGAAGGATTTGAGGGGATCTTATAGCAGTTTTCCAGTACCTAAAGGGGGATTATAAGACAGAAGGGGAGAGACTTTTTAAGCGGTCAGACTGTGATAGGACAAGGGGGAATGGTTATAAGCTGAAGGAGGGGAAATTTAGATTGGAGATTATGAGGAAGTTCTTTCCCCAGAGAGTGGTTAGGCACTGGCACAGGTTGCCCAGAGAGGTTGTGGCTGCCCCATCCCTGGCAGTGTTCAAGGCCAGGCTGGATGCAGCCCTGGGTGACCTGGGCTAGTGATTGGCATCCCTGCTCAGTGTGGGGAGGTTGGAATTAGATGATCTTTAGGATCCCTTCCAACCTGCCCATTCTAGGATTCTATGATTTGTGTGTAATGGGTTTCTAGTTCTGCTAATCAATGCTAAGGGAATGTGGTTTTTAGCTTGCTTGTTTTGACAATGCTGTCATTCAGTTTCTGGAAGTGTTTTTGTATTGTGGTGATTTGTGCAAACAGTATGAAATATGTCTTTACCTTGAGAATATTTGTGGAGGTTCTGTTCCTGAGAGTATTTCAGCAATCTCTTGACTGTTGTGTGAAACTGACTATATAGTGTTCTTCTAGCACTGCAGATTCTTCATTTGACAATGAAGCTGTTTCACAGTGTAAATTATAATGGTTTAAGAGTTTTCCAGATTAGCTGGGTGCTATTCACTCTGACACTATTGGACAATACAAATTACACTGTTTGAAGTGACTGTTTCCATTTGCTTGCTTTCAGGGTCAATGGGTATTTTGTGCCCACTTGATACCACTTACTGAAAATTCTTTCTGAGAGTGGCTCACTCACCATTGAGATAGAAGGATTGAAAAGCTGCACAAATCCAAGTACTTTTCAGAGATTCTGTATTCAATTTGGGAAGTGGCTTCCCATTAAATAAACCATTATATTTAAGTAGAAGATTGAGAACTTAAGATTTACAGCTCTTAATTCAGTACTTGCTATACCTGAGTTTATTTTGCATTCTGTATTTGTGGACATATGCCTTCAGAAATCAGTAGAGAAGCTACTGGCAATGCCAGTTACCTGTTCTGTGCATGTAGAGTTTAGTTGTAGTGCCAGTGATGTGCTTTATAACAAATAGAGATGAAACAAGTATTCATGATGCTGTTGTTTTCCTTCAGATATACTGTTGAATATATGGTACTTACAGGTAGAAAGCCTTTGATGTTAACATACGTGATAAATACATATAGTGGTCATATTTCACTTTGTTCTCTTGTGGGATCATATAACTGAGAACAGTCCAGAAAGATAGGATTAAAAAAAAAAAAAATGAGGGAATTTTTGTTCTTCTGGGTTTTTACACATCTTTGAATGAACCTTCATTCAACAAAATTTTAAGTAGATTCCTGCCAGTTTCCAAACAAGACAGATCACTCATCTTCATGCTAAAGGCTGAAGTGATGTACTTAGTAATGATAGCTACTTGGCTCTTTTTAGGCTGGTTTGCCAAATAAGAGTGCAATTTTCAGGTAGTAGCAACTCGTTTTGTGTCATCCCCCTGCAAGCAGAATAAACTTACTACTGGTGTGGGTGGTGATGTGTATCTCTGCATGTCAGTTTGACAAAAGGCATGTGGTAAAATCTGACCTGATTTCTATAAATGAATAAAAATCTAGTGTTCAATCCGTGGCTCCAACTAGGTACAGCCAGCAGCAGAGCCACCTTAAAAAGGCATCAACAGGAAAGGTCTTGCTGAGAGGTGATACCCTAATGTGATCCTTTGGTTACTGTTACTTTCTTCTCCTTGCAGGTGAATTCAGTTGCAGCTGTATTGGAGCTTATTTAAACATACAAAGAGTGCACCTACAAAGTGGACTAGATCTTTATCAATATTGATGTTACCATAGCGTGTTAAATTTAAGCTACTTTGAAAATTCATCCTATCAATAGTAAAAAGACATTCTTTTCTGGAATAGGAGTAGTTTCATGTGTGAATAATTTGTAATTTAAGCATATGCACAAGCAAGTATGCACATAAGATCACTTTTTGAATCAGCATGCTGGTGCAGATATTTTATCTGCTTTTGCTTTGAAGATTATCTTTGAAGCTGATTTTGGATTTACCAGACTTCTACCACTAAGTTCCTGTATTTGATCATTTATTCTGTTACTAGTTATACCAAAAATCACTTTTGTCTTTTTTTGTTTTTTATGCTGGAATAATTAATTGTTTTATTAACTTGTACATAAGAAATACCCTATTAAGCTCCAAATTGGGGGGATTTGGTTTGAGTGATATACTAATACTGCAAATTCCTCCTCATCCTACTGAAGGCCACAAGCAAAACTGGCAAATAAAGCAAGCAGAAGAGCATCAAATACAGGAGTAGCAATGGTTTAGCAAATCTTTTATCTGAAACTCATCAATAACATGAATATTCCTATGGCCATTCCACTTCTTTGAGTTTCTTATCCCAGGATAGTTCACTCACTCTTGACTGCAAAAAGACACATACAGACTAGGAAACAGAAGGAGGATTTTTTGGTAGCTCAGAGACAACTCTAGTAGAATGAGAGAAAGGAAAGAAGGTGCCTAGGTGGTTCTTAAATATATCTTTAATGATTTAATAGATTCTTAAAATGTGTGTGTATATATATATATATATATTTAATTTGGAAAGCAGACAAAATTGACAGAATTTTTGTTGAAAAAGGAAAACAGCTTCACAACTGCCTGTCATATGCCTGTATATACAGGTCATTCAGGCACAATGCAGAAATGAGAGTAGAAATTCAGTGAAAACACTAATTTGTGGCAGAAGGTCATGACCATTTCATGCCTAGCAGACTAGAGGGTAATGAATTTCCTGTGGTGAAAGTCCTTGGACTCAAAACAGGTGTAAAAGCAATTTTTTTTTCACTTATTGATTGTGAGAAAATGGCCACAAAGAATGAAAATGTTTAGTCACAACTATATTGCATTTTTGAGAAAACTCTAAATTATTGTCTTTATCTGAGAAGTATTATGGATCTGTAGTACAGTAGGAGTATATGGATAAGTTGAGTACAATTGCTTTGTTGTGGAGTTTAGAATTTTAGATTTTAAAGTTTAAAAACCCCAAACTCAAAACATTAGGAAGTGTTGTGTGAAGGATAATTCCCATCACCATCCCAAATCTGTGTGGTATATGCTTGTTACAGATCAAAATAAGTTCCCTGTGGATAGTTTCCACTTAAATGTACAGGATTAATTTCAGAAGACTCTAAATGACCATGTGAATATCAAGATGTCAAACAACTAAATGTTTCTCTAAGAATGACAACTGTGCTTTAAGAATGTTTAGAGTGTTTTACTTTGAATATCTCTACAGATTTTTCAGGGAAGTATTCTAATAACTGACCAATCTCTCATTTTCTATTCCCAGATCAGCTGAGTAACTGATTTTCAGCCTTCTCCAAGGTGAGTTTTGTGCAAGTTTTAACCTGCATGCATTTTTGATACATTTGGAAATTGACTTTCATTTCCTGCATGCCTAAAATAATTCTGTGTCTTGTTAGATTAATGCTATACATCATATTTGCCTTAATAAGTTAGGAAAATGTCTTCAGAAATGTCTCCCTTAGAGCTAGAACTGGAATTGAGTCTTAAAGATTAATCATTTTGTGGGTACCTAGCATTCCATAAGACGGAATTACAAGCTGGAAAAAAAGCATGTTTAAAATGGCATAGTTATCCCTTGATGTGGTGTATTTTCATATGTTAATAATCTCTGATTTTGAACTTAGATAATTGCCCCTGGGGCTGGCATATGAAGCCTATTTTTGGTTTCTGTTGAAAATATTATTTAATTTAAACCCAATTAAAAACCTCTTAGTCTGTCACCTTCTGTGATTTCCTTGAAATTGTGTTAAAATCACAAGCATGCCCGTGGCAGAGATCAGGCAGCTATTATTCTCCAAACACTCTCTTCAATAATTTTTCACTGGTTTGTTGGTTTACTTTCTGCAGTTGAAGATGTGGGTACATAATCAAATGAAACCCTCTCAAATGATTTGAGGGTTCTTATGGAGAACACTGATATTTTGTTCAGTGAAAGACACCCTGAAATGAGAAACAGATTGAAGCTTCATGCAACTAAACGCAAGTTGAAATTTTAAATGTTGAATGTATGTTATTTCAGCAAAATCAACAGTCCTGAAAGCATGTGCTCATATGAAATACATGGGATGAATGGCACAGAAGACATAGGTGTTGGTGAGTTTCATCCTGTAATGNGCTCCATCTGCCCGGGTTTGGAATCAGAGTTGTCCTTCTCCTAGGATGACTGCCAGAAGGCTAATGAGCTCATCCTACCCATCCAAGGATTCTAGGAACATGGGTATCACTCCCCACACTTTCCCGTGGGCAATGAGTTTAATGCTCCCTCTGCTGTGGGCACAGTTATGGCACCAGGGGCCACAGGACACCACAAGGGATTTTCAGACTGTGCCTGAAGCTGAATTTTAAACACAGCCTAACTCTCAGTTGCAACAAAGAGCTAGTAAAGAGTGTGGTTTAAACTTACACTAATATAAGGCTCATAGATTTTGAACTATTTTGTTGAACCATTTCCTTAGTTCTGGCTGAGATCTGTAGTAGAGTACAGGAAGGAGTTCCATGGGATTGTTCAGTCCAGGATGTGATAGTCCCCATATTTTCCATAATGGTTAGGTGCTCACTTGAATTTTGCCTGTGAGCCATGCTGCCTGGCCAGAAGGAGAAATGAATAAACATTTTCAATACTGTACCATCAAAGACCATGATTAGGATTTTGCAAGTGAGCTCTGGCATGTGGAATACAGTGTTCAATGTGCTTAGCTGCTAGTAGTGTTGAATTACCTGCACATGTGTAGATATGAGATGTCTGCTATTATATCTTCATATCCAAGGAGAAGTTTCTAATGGCACAAATGAAAGCACTTAGAGCAACTAAGGTGGCAATGAAAAGTTGTGTCCTTGCAAGAAAACTCCTTGATTTTGTTGAGATCAGAGATTAAGTCCTGGTACTGTAGATACTAACTGAAGAAAATATCCTTATTAGGGATATTAGGGACACCAAACTCTGTGGTGTGGCTGATACACTGGAGGGAAGGNAGATTTAGGTTAGATATTAGGAGGAAGTTCTTCCCCATGAGGGTGGTAAGACACTGGAACAAGTTGCCTGGAGAGGTGGTGGAAGCCCCATCCCTGCAAGTTTTTAAGTCCAGGCTGGCTGGGGCTGTGAGCAAGCTGATCTAGTGAGCAAGTGTCCCTGCCCTTAGCAGGGGGGTTGGAACAAGATGATCTTTAAGGTCCCTTCCAACCCTGACAATTCTATGGTTCTGTGATTCTATAAAGTGTTTAATCCTGCCCTTCCTTACACATCTGCCTAAGTCTCTTTTTCATCTGTAAGGAGGTTGCATGATTCCTGTTCTCTTCAACTAGTTTGTGTTAATAATAATCATGCCTAAAATGTGTTTGTCTGATGCTGTCCTCACATCTGCAGACTTGCAAGCATCCGTTTTACTGTGTTCATTTCACAGTGGTGAGATTGTGACATGCATTTCCCTGTCCACTGCATGCTTATGACACTATCAGGTGGATAAATTTATCTTCCCTTCCCTTGTGAAAGCAGCGCATGCGGGGGATGTTCTCCATCAAATGTGGATTTGATCTGCAAGTTGAAAAGAATAAAAATACAGCCCTAAAAAGCACTGTTTGCCTTCTCAAAGGGCTGCAGGAAGCCTCTTTGTAGAAACTGTAAAGCTTTTCAAACAGCTTTCTAAAGGATTTTTTCTGTGTGTGTGTGTGTGAAGACTTTGTCCTCTTGGTTCCTTTATGTAAAAAGCAGGCTGTGTAAAACAGGAAAAAATGCTTAAAAACTGTTGCTGCAATAGATTTCTTTGCCTAGGAGCATGGAGGATTTTATTGTATACTTTTTGGTTTGATCCTTTATCTTTCACAATACATTCCCTGCTCCTTGGGCTCTGTCAAAGGGAGCAGTGACGTTCTTGAGATGCATCCTGCCAATACTGGGTCAGATGGTTAATAGCATTAGATTGGGGAAACCATGCTGCCTGCTTCTCCTCTCTGTTTTGCATTTATATGAGCCATTGTTCTATCTGGTTGAAAGAAGATCCCCAGCTGAAAAACACTTGGGAAGCATTCAAAGAGTTTTAAACAAGCATCTGGATGGTTTTCAGAGTGTACCCTGCTGTAATTTCTGTCCTTCAGGGAGGGGGGAGGTTCTGCTGTGTAATTGTAGCTGTCATTTTGCAGCAGTACAAGGACAACAGTGGGGGAAAAGCCTTTCTACACAATAAATATAAAAGCAAAATATAATTTGCAACAGGAATCTGGAGATGTCTTTTTTTTCCCCTGAATTATCTGTAGGAATACTAATACAAGTTGGAAAATATTATACAAAATTAGAATCATGTAATGTGTATTCATATGGTGTTTCCTAACTGATCCCTGCCAAATTTTACTGTGCAATTCCAGGATTATTAGTTCCAGAATAAAACTTAAGAATTGCTAATCCACCAGTCTCACATTAGGAACTGGTAATATTTTCTTTATTTTATGATTCCATCCTTCAGATTACACATGGCAAATATTTTGCAAGAACAGCATGACTTCCAGTTTTCCCCAACTCTGAATAGATGAAGCAGTTGTAGGCTGTTAAAAGCTGTGGAATGAAGAGCTTTTGGCAGGGAAGGAGAATTGCTTCAGAATATAAAACTTAGCAGTGATGAAAATAATTGATGCACTATATCTACAAATTGAGATGGATTCATAGTGGTAAATCCTTTCACCAGTTCAGGAATGGCCTTAAGTCTGAAAAGTCTAAAGCTGAGAGCTTTCTATTTGTGTTAGACCACCTTGTTTTTATTAACTAGCAATAATGGTATCAAAAAGGAATTTTTCTTCCTTAGCTTCTGTTGCTTTTCTATGATTATCAGTTCAAAAGAATTTTTTTATCCTGATCATCTGAGATTTCTTAATAATTTGTGGACTGCAGTTTCTTAACCTTGTCATGAGGTCTTACTCTACTTACTTGTAGTTGTAAAATAATTGAGGGGGGAAAGTCTTTTAGTAGAAGCAGTGAATAGCACTTAGATCTGAGAACCTGTCATAATATCTGTGGTCATAGTCAATGAGGAAGAGGGCCTTCCTTCACAGAATGGTTTACAGAATCACAGAATCACCAAGACTGGAAAAGACCCCCAGGATCATCAAGTCCAGTCTATGATCCAATACACCACAACATCTAAACCATGCCACTCAGTGCCACATCCAATCTTTTCTTAAACACCTCCAGGGACTGTGACTCCACCACCTCCCTGGGCAGCCTATTCCAGAGCCCAATCACCCTTTGCGTGAGGAAGTGCTTCCTAATGTCCAGTCTAACCCTCCCCTGCTGCAGCTTCAAGCCATGAAGAGCACTTAGATACCTGTTTGAAGTGTTCCTTGGAGAGGAGATTGTCTCTTGTTATGGCAGAATTAACTATGGTTACTAATCTAATCTAGTAGCAGTNGGGCTGCCAGCGTGCACTGGTTGCTCATGGCCAGCTTCTTATCCACCAGCACCCCAAGTCCTTTTCCCTCTGATAGCTTGCAGAAGTCCTGGAGCAAATAGCCTTTTTAAAACCAATGAAGGAAACACCCCCTCAGCCATAAACGTAGTCTTATGGCCATTAAAAGAATGTATTTCTCATATTGGTTGATTATCAAATGTTGGTGATATTTCTCTGGTGTCACTTGCCTTTTGTTCCTCTTTTGCACTGCTCCCCCTTCTGCTCTGTGGAAGGAAAGGAAAAGCACCATCATGTTTAAGCAATGAAGTCAACTGTTTAAAGCTAGTATAGACAACAGAATTTAAGCACAGAATAAGAGAGAACTTGTTCAGTAAATGAAGGCTAAATCTCCCTGTGTATCAGGGAAGAGCTGGATGAGGTCACAGATCACAGATATACAGGGCAAAACAGGCTGCTTAATTCAGAGAGAAAAAAGGTTGGAAGAAATCTATTTGAGGCTAAATCTGGAAAACTATTTTTACCATTTATCTTTTTGAGTATTTCTCCTCTGTGCCCTTCCCCTTGTACCATACTAGTCTGTCAGTCCAGAATGTACTTGAAATGCCTTCCCTCACTCCCTAAAACGCTAGCTCTTCTTTCAGAACTTGGCTTCTTATTATTTGATCCTATAACCCCTTAAGGCCTGCATTAGCAGCTGGTGTCAGGAATTCCCAATTCCCCATGCCAAGGGGTTAATTGCTTTTTACCCTTTGATCTTTTTATACTCTATCTGACCCTTTTACCAGCTCTAGGAGGCACTCAAGACTTTCTTTGCTGCCCTACTTCTTGAAGCTCCCCATAACTTTCCCCACTGCTGCCTTGGCAATTTTTACATTACATGGTTTTCAATCAGAAATTGAGGATGACCTGATTTTTTTTTGGTCTTTTTTACACTTCCCAATTTTCCTGGCCGAAAAGATGCAGCGTGCTGACATTGTATCTCTAGGATCTGAAATAGATAGGATGGACACATTACACATTACCAAAACCAACAATAACCAGTTGAATATGGGTAGAGTTATGAAATTAAACTACTGACGTGTTACATTTGAATAGATTCCTTGCTTTTAAAACAATAAAGGTAAAGTATGTGGGGTAGGGGGAAGAAACCTTCAAAACTAAATCAAGATAGCTTAGATTATATTGCTAAAAAATATCTGTAATAAAAAATAACTAATCATATCTCCAAGCAAAATAGATGATCAGGTTGGTCAGAAAATCTTTGCCTTCTCAAAGTTTAACCTACAGTCATTGAAAATTTTGTTTTGTCATCAGTTTATGAGCATAATACGTCAATTTTTTTAGGTTAAAGTGGCAATTTTATTTATATTTTCTTCCTATTCTCCAAAGCTAGCATTGAACTGGTATTGTGCCACAGGGTGCTTTTTGAAATCTTCACAACTATTAATAAGAAATTAACATTTTTGTGACATACTTCAGTTTCCTTAAAGTGGTAAAATATTCAAAACAACTGAGAAAATGAATAATATTTCACAGATTTTACTAGTTCCAATTCTGAGAAGTACCTGTCTCCTAGATTTTCAATGCCTTTGAAACTTTAATTTGCCACTCCAACTTCCAGAGAAACTTAAAAACCTATATAATTCAGTAAACTAAAACAACACAAACATGAAACTTGCATAGTATACCTGTAGGGGAATGGTCAGTAGCAGGTCTTCAGTATAAAAGAAGGAGTTCAGATTTGGGGGAAAAAGAGTTCTACCAGCCCTAGAAATTACACAGATTCTAGTGTATCTGTGTCTCACAGTAAATCAATTTCAATTTTTTCTCCTGTTTGTGATTTTATTCTATTTCTTCTCTGCAGATTATCTGGACTGAGAGAATGGAAACTCACTTAGCAATATTTTTACTCCAGCAGGATGCTTAGGCCTTGTCACTAGTCTTTCAGGCTCCCTATTTTGCACAACAGCAGTAGATATTTGATTCTCTTCAAAACCTTAGTCATAGCCAAGTTTGATGACAATGCATAGCTAAATTAGAAGATTTTGGGGAAGAGGAAGTGAAGGGCAGAGAAAGAAGCATGCAGAAATCTAGTGCAGTGGTGTGAGATTGATTGACTTCAGAAAATAGATTAAAAATAAGAGTCAAGCTTTAGGTTGTGTGAATCATGATGTGTTTAAATGCATAGTTGTGCTAGTTCTTTGAACCAAATTCAGTGAGACTGTGCAGGACTTGCCAAAGGTTTCATATTTCTCATGTTGATGTAGCTCAACAAAATTTCTGTCCCAAAGGGCAAACTTAAGACTTCATGTTCTAGAAATATTTGTAAACTGATCTGAAATGTTACAACAGAAGTTATAGTGGAGAGCTTTTTTAGACGTCCAGTCTAAAACCAAAGAGTTAGGTGTTTACCAGGAATGTCTTGCTCAGTCCCCAGGTTGTTTTAAAGTGGCACAGAGCTATTCCTTTTCAGAAAGCTGAATATAGGGAGAGATGGGGAAAGCTTTCTGTGAGTTCAGGGAGTTATCAGAGGGGAATGCCCATCCCACTGGGCTTCAGACTCTTAGCTAAACCAGAGAAGCAAATGGATTTATGGCAAACTCTCCTCTAAATAAATGGCAGCATGTTGAGCCTCAGAGTGACCTGCTTTTCTCATCTCTTCTGCCTTCATATGGGGAAACAATACAGAAAGCACTGCTGGGTTGAGGGAAAGGGTAGGTGAGGTGCAGTAAGTACTCTTCCACTGCATGTGTAATCTGCTCTGCTGACAGCTTCCTTGCACCTTGACAAAAGGAGTTTGTTTATTTATTTATTTTCGACATCCTAGCAGATTGCAAGTTTACAAGATCAAGGCACTTCTCAAAATCTCTGAGTTTCTGTGTTCTTGAAAGCCAAGGACAAACCTCCAGGATTTCAATGGGCTAGAAACCTCTCTGTTGTGTGCCACATTTCTGCTGTCAAGCTATTACCTGAAGTGTCTTGTAGCTGTTCCACTTTTAAACTTGACTGTGACCTTTTATTATTTTCATTCCCATGACCTTTTTGCCCCTCTTGTCCAATTTGAAGGACATCCTATCTGTATGGCAGCAGTACTCAGGAGCTTGAGTAAATGTTACAAAAGAAGAGCAGGCTAATTACCAATCTGTAGTGTTGACATCTGTTTAATCCAGGCAGGTTTCCCACAACTTGATAGCAGACCACCTTCTAGTATCAAGGGTCTAAGTCATACTGTTTAAATAAAGCTATAATGAAGTAAGAGTGCTATGGTTGTAAACTTGGAGCTGTTCCAAATGGAGTCATAAAGTGTGCTAATTGGTTCTGAGATAGGGAAAGCAGTAAAAGTCAAATTTTAAACCAGTGACTATTATAGAGTGGAATTAACTTGGCTACTCTAGAGGTTTGGAATATACCTAGCCATTAAAAGGCAAAGGCATAAGATTATAGGGATTTTACTCAGCTAAAAGAAAGACTGGCATGCCCATTTTCATCTTTGAAGATGAAGATAACTTAATTAACATGTTGAGTTAAATGAGGGGAATGTACAGTGCTGTTTGTCTGAACAAATTTGTAGTACCTACAGGCTTGATTAGGTAACATGTTGGAACATTACCAAAAATTGAAGTAATTAATTGAATGGCTTGTTAATAGATCAAAATGTATTTAATTAGCTGTATCACCATTACTGAATCAAAGTTACAGAGCACCTTAATTTCATTAAATACATTCATAAGTCAAGAGATGACTGCATTGATAGTGTCGAAACATTTCTGATTTTTAAGGCTACAAAACAAGACCAAAATCATTCAGCACCAAAGTGAATGCATCACAAATGTCACATCTATTTCATACATTTCTGTGAACTCCAAACTAAAAGGGACCTCTTAAAAGTTTTCCACTTCAGTGGCTACTGTTACTTGAGGCACTTTAGCAGCAGCTCCTTTTTTCTACTAAAGATTTTTTATATATATAGCGTGGAGAATGATATTTTTTATTATAACTTAATGAAAATGTCACCATTTATGTAATCCTTTCTGTACCTGGAAGATAATTATTGATATATCAAAATGAACAGACAAGACACTAAGTCATATCAAGTCTGTCCTGGTGGGTAGCTCACCAGGTAGGTGTTGGAAGAGAACTCCGCTGGACTTTACAGGATCTGTTCTCTGTGGAAGCATCTGCTACTAATAACCTGCTTCTGAATGCTGAGGAACTGTCAGATATAGAGAAAAATACATATTAGAGAAGGGAGGCAAGTAGTAGGCACAAGCAAGAAGGTCTTTAAGTCTCTGAATTCTCTGTAGCTAAAGAAACAGAATTTAGAATGCAATTTAAGAGATGAATCAAAAGTTAAACCCACACAGTTAAAGACAGGCATTGCGTGCCTCAAGTTGTACTGTAGCAACTGAAGAGAGCTGTAATAGATCATTCCCATTAATAATTCAATGGAAAACAGGTGCAACAGTGGAAGGATTTGAACTGCACAAAGATGATGTTAGTTTAGCACCAATCAACATCTGTGGAGTAATTGCCCTTTGAAAATGTAGTTATAAAATCATTGGCAACAATAACAGTAAGCTAAATCTCTGACAGTGGTGCTAATTTGATACTTGGATCACCAGCAGATGCTCAGGAAAGCAGATTTTCTAGTGATAACAGAATTCCTGTGTGGCTTTCAGAAATGATCAGCCAATAAAATGTGTTGATTTAGTCTGCTAAAATGTAGATCAAAGTTTACCTTTTAAATGTACTGAACTGTCAGAGTAATATGATGTGAAATTAAAGTGAATTATTTTAAACTCTGTAGTTAAAATGGCTTCTGGAGGAATTCTCTGGGATGTTAGGAGAAAAAGCTCATTGCCAAGACCTCAAATGTGATCACTAGACACTAAATACAGGAGTTTAGTGGGGGAGAAATGGTATAGTAGTGACCTTATTACAGAAAAGCTGCATTGTAATCAACAATGAGCATTTGCTCATCTGGCACTAAAATGGGAATGGAGAACATTGGCTAATTCTAAAAGGATCATTTTATCCCTAGCATGTTAGTATGTCATAGAGGTAAGTACAGAAATAACATGATCCAAAAAAAAATACACTAGTTTTGGGATGAACTCAAAGACTCATTAAGTTTAAGCTTTGCAAATCTTTCTGGAAGCTGAGTTATCTTTAACAGGATACAGAGTAATTTCTTATTGTGTAGAACGATGTGGCTGTTAGGTGTTCTGCAGTAGTGTTTCATTTCCAACTTGAAACTACCTGCCTAAACATGTAAACTAGTATGAAGTAGAAAAGACATGATCACAGGACATTGTGCTTCATTCTATGTTAACTGCTGCTAGGTCTTGTACCCTCCTAGTCATCAAGAAGAAAGCTGAGATCTTGTTTCATTTGGTTTAAAAAATAACCTTTCTAGAGCAAAGAGTGATAAGATTTCAAACCAGTGGGTTCCCAGAGATTCTTACTGCTGTTCTGGGAAAACTGAGAAATCACTTGCTGCCATATTTTCACCTCAGTGATAAGAACTGTGGAAAAAGCTGTTGAGAAACTCTCTTCTGTAATCATTTTTTCCTCACCAAGTGTACACTGCCTGGCCTAAACAGCCATTTATCCAGAGACTCATTAAGCAGCTTTCTGTGTCTTGACTGTGAGGTTTACCAGAACTTCATCAGCAACAAGGAATCTTTTAGTTATGATTAGAATTATTCTTTTGGAAAAGCAGCTAGAGAAATCTGGGGGTTTGTAGAGTTTACAGAAAGCCTTCTCAGTTTCCTCTCACTTTGCCATCTGCAGAGCAAAAATGGAAGTGGGTGCTGAAATTCATTTCTTATGCCTGTTCTTATTTTTAGAGTTCCATGATAATTTATTCTCTGAACAGACAGAACATCTTTGAATACATATTCAATATTTGAAGATCTTCTTTGTCAGTTTATTTTTTCTTCCACCTTCAGGCAATATTAATGTATTTTTTTCCTGATTAATATTTAGATTACATTATTTGGGGATCTTCCTGAAGTTAGTACTTAGTTTTCCTTTAAAATGTAGACAGAAGCAACTGTGGGAAACCACCACCATGGGGACTCTCCCATGTCCCTGGGGAGGTTGTTCCAGTGCTGGTGTCATGGCAAAAAAATTCCTTTCTTAAATCAAGATGAAATCTCTCCTGGTGCAAATTGCACATGGTGTTCCTTGCTTGTCCTTGTGCTTTATTCTTAATGTAGCCACCCTTTAACTACTGTAATCCTGAGATCTCTTCTCCAGGGTGAAAGGACCTAACTCCTCAGTCTTTCCTTACAGGACAGGTTCTCTAGCTGATAAAATTGGTTCTCAACCTAAGTCATCTAACTTGGTTTCCAATAACCCGGGATATTTCCAGTTATGAAGTACATATTAAATGTGCAACATAACTGGGTCATGTATATGTGTGAGAGGGAAATAATATGGTAGGTATAAAAATAAATTCATAGCACTTAGATTGTATGGTGCCTGCTGCTCCAGAAATATCTTCCACAAAAATTAACATATTTCAGGTGTGAGTGGAAATATAGCTGAAAATGAGGGGAGGTGAAAAAAAAGAAAAGTCTAATGAGAAAATACTGGAGAGGATAGAAACTGCATTGCCCCAGCACAGTTAGAAAAGTAAATAAAACTAGAGAGGAGTTATCACAGTGGTCAACATTAATCTTTGTTAGAAGACCAATTTCTGATGCCATGGCATGGTTTTATATCGCAGCAGCATGGGGGCAATAACCAGCATTACTGCTAAATTGGATCAGCCTCCTTTGTGCTGAAGTCTGTTTGCACCTAAAGGAGCAAATGTTCCAAGATTCCTTGTACAAAGTCAAACTTTATTGCTGAATCAAGCATTGGACTTTGGAGTTATTAGTTGAGTGACATTGTCTGAATCCTCTCCAGATTTCACTCTGAAAACAATGTGGAACACCATAAGATACAAGCAATGGTGTTCTGATACTTCAGGGTGGTTTTTATAAGCTCATAAACAGTCAAACCAAATTGTCCTAAAAATAGCTGCTAAGGCTTGTCCCAGTTATGGCTTTCTTAATGTGAAGCACCAAAGCAATAACAGAGAAAAGGAATAGGGACAGGAAAAGAGACAAAATGAGAGCTGTGAGGGACAAAAGGATGCTGGTTTTAGAAAAGAAAATAATTTTCAGAGTGTAGTTTAGGAAAATAAAATTCAGAGATGTGTTGCCCTACCATTTCAAGCATCTAAACTTTGTCACCTTGTATCATTTATTAATAAGATGCAGGATTAATTTATTATGTTGTACTATTCGGTTGTACTTTGGGTTGTATCAAATCAGTTTTAATGTCAACATCCTGGAAAAACAATCCTAAAATGTATCCACAGCTTTTTATTTTCTAGTGGTAAATCACAGGTCCAAGAAGAAAGGTGCTTGCTTTTGAGCTTTGGTGTTTTTCCTGTTTCATTGGGTTATTTTCTTTCCTCTTTCTATTCCCCTGAACTGGGAAGGTTACATTTGTGGCTGACTCATATGATATTAATATTATTATTAATGTGGCCACATGAGTGTATGGGACACGACCTCCTTGGCCTATCCAATAAATTACAGTTATTTGTATAGATGGAGAAAAGTTGTCTGACTTTTCTAACAGATTTTGCTATTTTATTGATTTTCTCTCTCTTTTCTATTACAACTAGTATCCTAGGTAGCAGATTTAGTTCCCTTGCTGCTTGGTACATTTGCCTGTTTCATATATTCACTACTATTTAGCTGGTCAGTGTGCAGATATTTTTTCCTTTATCCATCCTCAAAACCAATAATCCACTGACAGTATCTTAGTAATTGGTTTGAAATTAGCTAGACAGAATCATCCATACCCAAACATGAGCTCTTTAGTTCCTGTCAGCTTTTGGTCTTCCTTTAATCAATATATTTAGCAGTAATCAAGGATGAAGTGATCAAGACTTCATTGGCCACTAAACAAGTCTGCATGTTGAAAATGGATTTTGTCCTAGTGTGGAATGTTTAAAAGAAATGAATTAAAAGGTTGATCTACACAACAAAAAACTCTGATGTAGATATTATTACCCAAATTCAGACCAGGCTTTTTTGTTTTCTTCCCAGATTATAGGGGAAAGTTAAACACAAAGACAGCTTTAACATTGGAGAACACTCAAGATGGTGATGGGGAGAGAGATTTAGTCATCTTTGGTTTTGAAATAAATTTCCTGTGACTGAAAATATCTTGCCTGGCTCCAACAATGACTTTTAATTGTTGGCATCATGAGTAGTAATACCTATTTGAAAAGTGTGTTTAGTCCAGATATACAAGTGCTTCAAGTCACAGAATATCAGGAACCTTCTCTGACCTCTCTCTTTGTGAAAATCTTATTTATTTATTTTCAAAGTTACTTTGCAGAGTTAAAATTTTTGCAATTTTTTTTGAATTATAACACAATAAAATGCTATTTACCACCTGTTTTTGTGTTGTTTAATGCATGATTATTTGTTTTTACAAATAGTTGGTAAAATATTTAGTGTAACTCAGAAGACTTAACTTTCCCAATTAACTCATATACAATTCTACTTTTCACATATGAATTTTCAGATGTTTCTTTAATAACTTTGTGTCTTTCAGCAGATTGTTTCAAAGCCTCTTGCAGCCTAGTGCTTGATCTGAGGACATTAGAAACACTCCTACAGAGTGAAGAGTTCACTTAAGTTGTGGTATCACCTCAGGTCTAGAGTTTGTCCTCAGGGATTCAAACACCTAATTTTGGTTAACTCATATGAAGAAGGTGCTCAAATACATCTTGTTTTGTCCAGGAGAATGTCTGCCACTTTGTTTCCATTCTAATGGACAGACCACACCTGAAATATAGTTTCTACTTACAATTATTATTATTTAAGGCTTTGAAAGAATGAATAATGAACCTGTTCCACATGACATGAGCCATATGTTTGGAGTTTGGTTGTTGGGTTTGTATTTTGCTTTTGGCCTTTCTGCATGTGTATTTTTCTTCAGGTTTTGGTGAGGGGTTTTTTGTTTGGTTTGGTTTTAAAGTGAACAACCAAAGGTCACTATAACAACAAATTCAAGTTTGTTCCTACAGAACAACTTCAACAGCTAACTCCTTGCCTCCCTCCTTTTGTTCTGTACATTCCAGTTATTCAGACAGTATTTCAGCACAGCCAGAAGTCCAAAATATCACTGCCTGGGTTCCTTGTGTTTTGGTCCAGCATCCAATAGGTCTGCCTGCTGCATTCCATTGTCAAAGTTAGCCTTTCTATTGACAAGCTTATTGATTTCCTGATTAATGCACCTCTGCTTTATTGGTTTTTACTACAGGAGACATCATTTTAATGTTTGTATGATCAATAGCTCCATCAACACCAACAATTCCTACTGTTAGCCTGCCCAGCTCGAACTAGGGAGAGTTGTATATTCCTTGATAAATACTACAGGGGAGTTGTAAACATTAGAAAAACAGAGAAAATGGATGTTCTCTGTAGATTCCTATTGTATTTCACCCCTAGGAGAGAATGCAAAAACTTTCAAGTTATTCTCTGTAGGAAAGGCAACCAACAGGTACCAGTTTCTAGGCTGGAATATAAACATGTGGAAGTAATTACTTCCCCAATTCCCGTTGTGTAGTCACTTCATCTCAAATGCATAAATACCCATAAGAGAAATTATGGCTCTCATTCAGTTTTAGATTAAGAAATGACATTTTTAAATACCCTTAGTTAAGTTCATTAGAGGAATGGAATTCTGTGGCTGTCCTAGATGCTTGTAGACTTGCAGCTGTCCATTAATTACACCAGGTAGCTGAAGGCATGTATTTAAAATGAGGCTGAAGCAGGTTTTGTTCTCAGAAGAGTAATGGGCTTTACAATCTCCTGCTTGTTGCCAAAGAGTTTCTTTTCTTCCTCCTGCATGCCCACCTCCCCTCTTTCTGCTTTTCAAACCAGAGAAGGAAAAGAGGAGACTTTATTTTTTTTCGCTCAGATGAAGTAAACTTAAATCATCACTTTTTTGTTGAGCTAAGATATTAGATATTAGGAGAGCCTGGATATTAGATATTAGGAGAACGACAATAAATTATGCCATTTACCAGAAAATTCATCTAAATATTTTTTCAGCTTACATGCCTTCATTTCATAGAATCCTAGAATGGGCAGGTTGGAAGGGACCCTAAAGATCATCTAGTTCCAACCTCCCCACACTGAGCAGGGATGCCAATCACTAGCCCAGGTCACCCAGGGCTGCATCCAGCCTGGCCCTGAACACTGCCAGGGATGGAGCAATTAATTAAAATTAATTTCATTGTAGTTTAGATTCCCCTTTAGTTAGTTTCCTTGATTGTCTGAAGGAGGTATTTCAATGGCATTTCTCAGTATCTGAGAATGTTCTTGTGTTTGGATATTCTCCTAAGGGTATAATTTTCTGTGAATGCATAGTTAAATCATTGCTGGGTTATCCCTACAGAGGCAGGAAGATGATGGCTGTTTATGAGGTAATTTATGCATTTTCTAGCTTACAACCTCTTGTTTCAATCAGAGATCAGAACAAAGGCTATGTATCTTGAGAGACAGAGTAACCACCATGACTTAAGAAAACAGAATGATGAAGTAAAAGTTATTACCAATTCCCCCAAAAGCAGGTGCTGTGTTCCCAAAACTTTTTCTGATTAAGCACAGAAATTGTACAAAAAATCCCAACAGTTTCCAAGCATACAAGTGAAGTGTTTTGGTACAAATTTCAGACCCTGGAGCATTTATCACCTGCTGCCAGCATTGACATATCCTAGTGGATGAACCTCTAAAGCAAAAAGAATATTAGTGTGATGATTAAATCCCCTACAATCAGAGCTATGAAGATCACTGTATAAGGTGCTAGTGATAGGCAGATAAATCCTCTGGTAAATAGAACTAGACAGAAATGAGGTCAGTAGTGAGGTTTTAGTTAGGCATTATTTTCCCATATTTCCCATGGAACTGTCTTCAAAAATGCCTGTATTCCTGAAATAAAATTCACCAAAGTGATACCTTACAAAGAAAGAGATATTTATAGGTCATGTAACAATAGTGAATGTTTGGCTAAAACAATATTATAAGTAGGTACTGCTCCTATCTCTATGGCTGATTGATTTTAATATCTTATTAATGATTCAAGTTGCAACAAGCCATCTAGTTTGAGTCATAGCTTTCAAGTGATTCTTCTAACTGTTGGATATTCCTGAAAGCCACAGGGTTCCCTGAGGGGATGCTGCTGCTGCCTTTTATATCAGTGACTCTGGGTCCCAACTTGTGTTTCTTTCTTCTTTCTCTATTGTTAAGCAAAGCCCTGCTGTTCTGAGATTTCACTAATTTAGTTTGAGTTCTGTGGGACTCTTAACTCTTCCTAAGAGGTTGTCAGAGGATTGCAATCTGCCTTCTGGGCCACAGTAAGATAAATGGAATTACAGAGGGGCATGGTGGTTGATGAAGCACTATCTAGGTAATGTATATACTCATACTCCAGTGCAGGCTGGATTCTTTAGGTTCTCTCAGAGAAATACCTGTGTGACAATTTGAGCTTTAAACTAAAGCACTGTGAGGCCTTATAGTCTTGTCAGTTAGATATTTGGTTCTGTTTCCTCTGTGAATTTTATAAGTGTATAAACAATCATTACTGAATAAACTGAGTTGTACCTCTGTGTACAGCCACTCATATTAATAAAGGACTTAACAGACAGATCTTTCTCTGAAAGTGTAATGTAGAGTGGTTGAGGAGAGATTTCAGGAAGCAGTGACCCTTCTTGGTCTTCAGGATCTTATTTCACTTCCTTGTGAATTATATCATTTTGTGGTAACTTTGTCCCCATTTAATCCTGGAAAAAAATATTGCTTGGGTAAGTGCAAAATTAATGTTCTAGGTTATTGTTTTTCACTGCTTCACCTTTCCCCTTTTACATGATTCCCTCCAACATAGCTACCAATAAGGAAGATTTAATAGAAGAAACCAGCTGCCTTTTTTTCGTGAAGGAGAATATGCTCCCTTACAAACATCTCCAGCAGAATTCAGGAAATGTAGTACTTCAGTTTTATTTTCAGGATTGGTCATTTATTCATCTTTTAGCCTCAGGGTTCTCTACAATTCAGCTTTCACTTTTTTTTCCCCCCTCTTTTTTTTTAAGCAATCACTATAGCAACCTAGTGTTATCTGATGAGCAGCACAGACAGAGTGCAGATAGCCATACAGGCAACATAAGATTAAGAACAAAACCACTCCGAGAACCAGGTTGGACCAGTGAGGTCATACAGAAGATCTGAGTCCAAGATGCAGTTTTAAATTCATTAGTGGGGACAAATTTGGAGATGTCATCCACCTTAGTAGACATTTCAACTTGGGTTGGTGGTTTCTCCTATAAGGAGATCTCTAGCTGAAATAGTTTAACTCATGGATTCTATGACACATAAGAGCTATATGAAAAATTGATCAAGTTTTAAACTAATTATTTTCTTTCATTTGTGAGCAATGCAGTGGCATAGGTGTTGCAGCAGTAAATTTATGTCTCTTTACAGCTGCATTTAGCCAAGGGAAGGTGTGCAGGGACAACAGGAGATGAGGAAAGTTTTAGTTCAAGGCTTGGAATTGAACTCCCTACTGATAAACCTACTTCTTTCTCTACAGCTTGTGTCAGTGAAAACAGCACCAAGACCAGGGAAAGGTTAGCATTCAGCTAATCTGCACTTGCACTTCAATGCGCAGTTTGTTTTAGTAAAGGGTTTTTGCTTTCATATGTCTTATTAATTGCAAAAGAAATATCTGAAAACTTCTATAAAATATATGTGAAAAGAAAGAGGAATGTTAATGTGCTCTATCTGCTGTTCTGGGCTAACAGAGATCCCCTTTTCTCTCAGGTGCTAACTGGAAAAGTGTGAAGAGCACTTTTATTTACTTNATGCCATTGGCCTCTTGGCCACAAGGGCACATTGCTGCCTCATGGGCATCCTCCTAGCCACCAGCACTCCTAGAGCTTTTTCCCCAGGGCTGTTCTCCAACAGAAGGGATATGTTTTAAATAGCTCTTTCCAAGAAATGCCTTTGCCTTACTTTCGTGATGGGTGCCAGAGCTCTGCTTATCCTCATGCCTCAATTGCAAAGTAAGGTTAATTGCACCTCATCCTTCACTTTCTGAATAGACCTTATTTTAAGTCAATTTATCCTGTTATTTTTACTGATGGAGTTCATTGCATTCTTCAGCTCAGCAGTTGTCAGTTTGCTGTTTCTATCCTCACTCCAGGCTCAAAAAGGGCTAGGAACTTGAGTGGCAATTCTCTAGCACTTTTCTCGAGTGGCAATGCATGCATCTGCCTGTATTGGGTGTGAGTTGGCTAGTTGCTTTGTGATTCAGGAGATGACTGTGTGCCTCCAAGCTTGGCCACACAGAGCATTTGGACAAGAGGCTAGACTTCTTTTCAGTGGGTGTGAGGCCCTGCTAGGTGCTTTCCCTATGGCACACAAATTTGATGGCTCCCACTCCAAGTGTCCAGCATGGATGATTGGGATGAGGCTCAGGAAGAGAAGCTGCCAGGTATTTCACTATGAATGTTCTATCAAATGACAGTGAGAAGGCGATGACAAGGAGACAACTAAGTGAAACTTGAAAGTTCTATTATTAACAACCTTAGCCACTGTGTCCTTCTTACCTTGAGCCTTAGCTACATATCTGAGTTCTCAAGACTCATGACCTGCTCAAACCCTGAGCTTTTTTCCCAGTTTTGTCCTGTAGACCAGTAAGGAGAAAACTTGTGTTAATCTGTGTTCATCCTGGAAAAGAGAAGGCTTCAAGGGGATCTTATAGCAGCTTTCCAGTACCTAAAGGGAGATTATAGGACAGAAGGGGTGAGTCTTTTTAAGCAGTCAGACTGTGATAGGACAAGGGGGAAATAGTTATAAGCTGAAGGAGGGGAAATTTAGATTGGAGATTAGAAGGAAGTTCTTTCCCCAGAGAGTGGTTAGGCACTGGCCCAGGTTGCCCAGAGAGGTTGTGGCTGCTCCATCCCTGGCAGTGTTCAAGGCCAGGCTGGATGCAGCCCTGGGTGACCTGGGCTAGTGATTGGCATCCCTGCTCAGTGTGGGGAGGTTGGAACTAGATGATCTTTAGGGTCCCTTCCAACCTGCCCATTCTAGGATTCTATGATTCTATGATAATTCCTCATCCCTGAGCTCTTGTGACAAAAGCTGTAGACAAGAAGCAACTGTGGAAAAGCATTTGCAGGGTGGGGGTGTTAGGAGCACCTTGGTTGTAGGAAGAACCAAGAGTTCTCTATCCAAACAAAGATACTTTTGCTTTGTATTTCAGAGAATGGGGCAACTTTTGAGGGGGGGGAGATCATATCATTCAGGGAAGTAGGATGACTGAATCAGAGATGGAAATGATTCATTGAAAGCAGACATCAGCTTAGGTTTATATAAAGAAGCTTTGTTCACAACTGTTAGCTACTAGATGTTTCATACTCTACAGGATTTTAAAGAGGAGAGTCTCCAACTACTTCTGTAACAAGTTGAAAAGCTGTGAATTTGGCAATTGCAGAATAAATAAGACATTTACCTTGAAAACTTGTTAAACCTAAAAGAGAGAAGGGAGGATTATCAACATATACCCAAGCACTTAGGTATAATAAGAGTTTATAACCCTCCACCCATTTACCCTGCAGGAAAATCCATATAGTAAAAAGCCCATCTTAGTAGTAAAATGACATTTTTCTTCCACATCTGAAGAACTGAGTAAGACTTAATGTTCTTCTGACACTTCTTTACCCTAAATCATAGGGGGACTTTGGACTGCTGGGAATAGCCTGATGTATTTGAAAGCAGCTTTGTTCTTCTCTACCCTATTTAAAACCAACATAACAGGCTCCACACTCTCTGCTTTCAACCCAGTTATCATATGCTTTTAATTGAACATATGAATCAATATCAATTTAGCAGAGATCTAAGAATCTATGACTTGAACAGTAGGTGTCTGATGTGAACAGTAGGCAGTTGATGAATAGCCTTTTAAGGAGAGATACCCAAAGTTAAAATGTTTTTAATCCAGAATGCAACAAGCTGTAAATGCCCTTTTTGAAAGGTGGAGGGAGAAAGGAGTGCTGATCCAGTGGTGAGGTCTTTGTTCCCCAGTCTTTTACCCTTGCAACTGAAATTGCTGTGGAAACTTAGAAGGATAAACAACTTCGAAACTTTCAAGCATGATTTAATGTTACCAAGGTAACCAATTGTAATTAATTTTAAGCACCAGCTGGATTGTGATGAGCATGAAACCTGACCAAGACTCTCAGGAGTTTCCCATTTTTTTAGCTTCAGTAATAAGAGTATGAAAAAATGCTTTCAATAAAGCATCTGCAAGAACAAATGAACCCACAGCTTTGATACTGGTCAGTGAAAAAGATCAAGGAATAGTTTCCAGATGTAGACAAGCAGAAATATGCTAAGGATCAGGAATTGTGAACTCTAATTTGATGGGCCAGGGTGTCTGGTCCATAGGAATCTTTAGGATCATAATTTCTTTTTTTTTTTGCATACCATAGCACTAGAAATGTTTTCTTTCATTGGTTGTTTGTCTTGAATCAATGCTGTGATTATTGCATAATTTCTGGACTCTAACATTTTGTATAATCATAGTGGCAACATAAATAATTTCTCTTTGAAACACTAAAGCAGAAAAAGAATGGGAAGAGATTTCATCGTCAACTAAAAGCACAGAAAATGCAGAGTGCCTTAATATTTAGAAATGGAGCTAAATTACTGACATGACTTGATCATTTTGCTTTCTGAATGTCAGCTTTAGTCTGGAGAGCTTGAGTTGTTCTATACTTTGGGGTAATACAATGTCAAAGCAATCACAAGTGGGGTGTTTTTTCCTTCATTTTTAATAGGGAAGGTATTCTAATCCAAAGGATTGCCAATACTTTATGTGAAAATAAAGATCCTTTCTTAAATTAAGAAGTTATTAAACTCAAGGAAGTAAAATCACTCAATTTTTCATTTGGTTTTGATGCTGATCTCCTTAATCACAACTGAAAGCTTAAGATTAGTGAAAGCTAAAAGATGACTTCTGCTCAAAAGGAACATCTTTGAAAAAGAAATTAATTTCCCAATCCTATAAAAGCAAGCAGGGCTGTACTGGGTATATCTGTCCAAGCACCAATTTAGAGTTTCAAGTAACTGAGAGTGAATAAGCATGGTTACTAACCTTATTTATGCTGGAGTGCATCCCCAGGAAACTTAACGAGTGATGCTAATACTGTGGAAGTGTGTGAAATTAGAGCTGAATTATTCCAGAATAGCTGAGATAAAAATCTGTCCTATTTGTTGTTTCACTTGGCACAATATGTCCCTAATGAGCCACATCTCTGGGGTTGGGTAGGACTTTGATAGTGAAAAGCTCATCTACACAAAAAGGTGATGTTTTCAGAGGAAAGAGGCAATTGCAAACAGTTATTCCACAGGCAAGTTGACAGGCAGGATATATAGGACTGGAGGCAGCCAGTTACTGCTTATCAGCTGATTCAGGGCATCATACTAGGCAGCAAGGGCTGTGGATACTCCAGTGGCTTTCCTTTAGGGCCAGAACTGGATGTCTTAGGTGAGGTCTGGATGTTGTCAGGCAGTTCTGGCTGCATTAAAGGAGTAAAGGGAGGTATTTTTCTGAGATCTTGTGTGTGTTTCTTCTCACTATTGTGATAAGGGGATGAATCCTATTTAAAGTATTATCTCCTTGAAGGGGGGGAACCCCCTAATATTTCTGTCTTATCTGAATTGTCCTCTTTTCATGGTAGCTCTCCAGAGCAGCAGCCTGGAACTGCCCTAAGTCTTAGGAGGTTTACTGCTGCCAGCAAGTTCTTAATAGCAGTAGGAAAATGGATCTATCTTACTACTCTCATTCTCCCATGATAAAAACATGGAGAAGCAAGATCAGAAATGCTTCTTATTGATCTTCAGCATTACAGATCCTTATCCAAACCTGCATCACAAGTGGTATTCTGGGGTTTAAATTCATTGAATTTGGAGATTATATTTGTTGTAGTTGGAGAATATCCTCTTGGTGCAGGCCACCTCTCCAGTGGCATGACAACCTGCAGATTATGTGCAGTAGAAAGCAACACTGCAACCTTTTTGTTTGCTTACTTAATTTTTGCATGTAAGATTTTTGGTGTGGGGCCTTTTGTTTATTTGGTTGGTTTGGTTCTTTGTTTTGTTTCTGTTTGTTTGTTTTCCTGCTACAAATCAAGCTTGTTTTCTAAAGCTAAGTATTTAATGCCTGCTAGCTAATGATGCTTTCAGAGTATGAAAACTTGGAAAATCAAATATTTCCTCTGAAAAGTGTTGATCTCATCAGCAGTTGACTTGTCCTAGAGTTAATTCCTTCTGCAACTGTCAGATTCTATTTTTGCTGTGAGTTTAGGGAAACAGGTAGATGCTGGAATCTGGGTGAGACCTGATTTGCCCTTGATATGCGATAGTTCCTCTGTTGGAAAGTATTTGTTTCCTGACTTTCTTGAAACTTGTGTTATTTTGCTTATTCATCTCTAGTTATTTAAGGGAAAATGCAGAAAATTAATCAAGTAGTACCCCACTAAATGTTTTTTTTTAATTGGTTGGCCCACAATTACAAAGTGAAATGGGAAATGTCTTTTTTGAAGCTGATGAGGTGATGTTTATGCATTCATTGAGGAAGTGGCCTTCAATGCCCACTAGCAAAATGCATCTCTCTACTTCAACAATGAAATGCAGCCAGCATGATGCATGTTGTGTTCTCTATAATGAATTATTTATAGAGGCAGATGGAGTTTTAATTATCTTCAGTGCAAGGTTGTGTGAAACTTGTACATATGAGAACTGCATGTGATGGCTAAACAAAGAACTGAGAAACTTCTGAAAACTTTGAAGGATAATAGCTGAGGACTGAGAGCATTTGCAGCCTCAGGCTATGCCACGAAAGAGCCCCAGCACTCCTCTGCCTCAAAATCCACAGCACTTTCAAAGAATCGTTGTGGGAGTATTGAGGGGGAGTGGGGAAAGGCTTTAGAAGTGTTTGACTTCTAGTATTCCTGCATACATCTAGGATAAAAAGCATTAGAATATTACCATATCTAAAACAGCTTCATTTTTTTGTGTGTTACAAAATCTCTTTGGATCTTTATAAAAGAAACAGGAATGAAAAGATTGAGACTGGGATGGTGGTTGGAAAGAACCTTTCTATTTTCATATTAAAACATTTTAAGAGTAGGACTTAAAACTGTGTAGGAATGGTTTTTAAGTTCAGTATCATGTCCATGTGTTGAAATAAAGAGTCTCTAATAGGTTACAATTTTAGTGACACACAGTGATATCTCACCCATAAATCAGGATATTGGATTTTATTTCTGCCATAGTGCCACTTTGCTCTGCTGAGACCTCCTCTGGAATACTGTGTCCAGTTCTGGAGCCCTCAACACAGAAAGGACATGGAGCTGATGGAGCAGGTCCAGAGGAGGCCACGAGAATGCTCAGGGGCTGGAACACCTCTGCTCTGAGGACAGGCTGAGGGAGCTGGGATTGTTCAGCCTGGAGAAGAGAAGGCTTCAGGGGACCTACTAGTGACCTTCCAGTACTTAAAGGGAACTTCCAAGAAGGCTGCAGAGGGCCTGTTTGCAAAGGCCTGCAGTGAAAGGACAAGGGGCAATGGTTTTAAATTGGAGAGGAGTAGATTTAAACTGGACATTAGAAAGAAGTTCCCCGCCACGAGGGTGGTGGAACACTGGCCCAGGGTGCCCAGGGAGGTGGTTGAGCTCCCATCCCTGGAGGCATTGCAGGTGAGGCTTGCCAGGGCTCTGGGCAAGCTGATCTACTTGGGGATGTCCCTGCCCAGTGCAGGGGGGTTGGACTAGATGACCTCCAGAGGTCCCTTCCAACCCAAACCATTCTAGGATTCTATTCTATGATTCTATGATCCATACAGCTGAGTTGCATTTTCTCTATATTTGTGTCTGTTCAGTTTTCGGGTGGATCCTGTCAACACAGCTTCTGTCACCCATGAGGCTTACTCTGAATGATTGTTTCTTAACAGTCCTCACATTGAAGTTGTTTACTGCCAGCAGCTGAAATTAAGAGTAGTGCCTGGCAACCCAAGAGAAAACAAAATTTCCAAATTGGAGGCTCAGCACTTCCCATTTCTCAGGGAATCATTACATCACATGGTCTCAGAAAGCCAATGGAAGACATTTTAGCAATTTAGATCTTGGCAAAGACCTTGGTTATTTGTTTACCAAATTAAGTTTAGTAGCAAAATACTTAAGTTAGGATTTTTGATCTGTATCTGGAACAGGAGTGGTGATGCTGTACAAAGCTGCTTGGTGGATTTTCTGCTTCTTTTTGCTTTACCCTGCAGTGGCACTCAAATTTCTGACAGAAGAGGTCCCTCTGCTTGTGTACTAGCTGAGACTAGGAACTAGTTCCAGCCAGGGACTGCTGAAGTAGTGAATCTCATTCTTAATGTGAAACTGAGGTTGATGTAGTTGANAGATTTTCAGACTGTGCCTGGGCACAGAAATGTACAGCCCTGTGGAATAGTCATAGCATGTTGCTGTTGCTGAAGCTACAGGCCTCAAGTCTTGTATTGAATTTGCAAGGCCTTTAGACTAAAATTTCTCAGACTTTTTCTCTCTGAACTCATCTTGACTTCCCTGGAGCTTTGTTTTAACTCGGATTTGCTATGACAACCTTTTTTTTTTTCTTCTGACCACGTGGCTGTGTTTAATTTATTTTACCTATGCATATCTTTGCATAGTACAAAATGAGTTTTCCAATAGATTCTAGTAACCAGTAATTATTCTGTGTCACTGTTGAGCTTCTAAGGTCTGGATGCCTTTTCCTGCTTAGAATGGCTGTTTTACTTAGAGAAGCATGAGTGATGGTTTGTTAGAGGTTGCACTGCCTCTCACTGGTTAGCTCCTGTTTGCTGCACCACTACATCTCGTGCTCACTGCTCCATTCCAGTCAGCTTTTCAACTAATGCAGAGAAAAATCATTACTGCTCCCTCCTTAAAATCTGTTCCTCTTCCTGTGACTGAGAAGATATCAGATAGTTTATTTTTACTTCCAAATTGCAGAGTGTAAACTGGTTTGGTGTCTGCCTCCCTCTCACTCCTCTGAAATGCTTGGTTAGCATGAGGGAAGTATGTCTTGTGTCTGTAGGCTATTTATGAAGAAACAAAGCTGCTGGTGGTTCTTTGCCCTCTACAAGGTAGATCATTTTCATTTGGTGAACTCAGTGTACAGTTCTGTGTTCAAGACCTGCATTCTTGATCTCTAAATACCTCTTTCTCTTTGTTAAAGTGATGCATTGATCACTAGCATTGTATTGATAATGGAACTGACAAAAGTGAAACCACATCTTTATCATCTATCTATCATCTTCTTACCATATTCCAGCTGTGCTTTTCTGAAAGACAGATGTGCCAGGATTCCCTGGCAAATTTCTGATTTTTTCAAGTAGGAATGTGGCTGGCTTTTATTTTTCCTGGGTGTTGGTTTGGCAAGGGAGGAGGAAAGGGCTTGGGGTTGAGGTTTTCTTGTTGTTTTGTTTTAAAAGGATGTTACACTGATTTGATAAACTCCTAAAATCCTCATCATCTGGATGCTACTGACTATCCCAGAAAAAAACAAACAACAAAACCCAAACCAAACACAAACTTCTGAGCACAAAACTAAAGTTTCTTGCACTTCTGGCTCAAAAATAGGACAAATTCTACAATGTGCCGCTGCTTTAGAAAGGAGAAGGTAACTGGACTTGAGAAAGAGATTATTTTCTTTTCATGCTTAAGAAAGTAATGCACCTTGAGATTTATTTCTCATCTCTAATGCAGTTTTGACAGAATAACAGTGCAGAATGTACCTGCTCTTTTGCTTTTATCAGTTTCTTTGGAGCATAGCAAGAGCACAGACTGAAACAAATACAAGTGGCAGAGCAGCCCTCAGAATTTTAAGTCCTTTTCTCTCCTCTATAAAGCAGGCCTTGCTAGCCACACATTATTTAGGAGAAGGGTTTATTGTAGAGAGAGAGATTCTTCAAAGTACCTCAGAAGAGCTGGAAGGCAAACATCTGTGGTAAAGAGTAAGTGACCTGGGTAAATGAAGGAGCTTTATGATTTGATCCAGAATAGAGTGGGAGAGGTGAAACCCTTGCTTTTTTTCCCCCCAGTGTTTTACCTCCTGACAATGACTCAAGGAGTAAGGCCATGGAAATAATAAGTGTGGTCTCTCTCAAACTCTGTGTCTCTTTCTCTCCTATCTCATGCAGTACACAGGGTGAATGGCCCTGCTGGTCATTAAGAGGTTGGGGACAGTCTCCACCTCTGTGTTTGTAAAGAAAAATTGTCCCAGGCATAAGCACCATGAGGTTTGTGTTTTCCTGATGTCTGCTAGTCAGCTGAAAGGCCAAACACCTACTAAGAGAGAGCCTTAGCATCAGCAGAGAGGCAAATTGGAGACAGACAGAAGGTCAAACTGATGTTTATTGCACAAAGATGAGACATTTCCTTTTCTCTCTGCTCACTAAGGATGAATAAAATGTATTCTTTCTTTCAGCTTGGCTTAGAAAGATTTACTTATTTCAGAGCAATGTGTGCACTTACATTTTTTCTTAGGTTGTATCTGGGTTTGTTTTGTTTGGGTTTTTTTTCCCCAGATGAAAGCTAAAGTGGAAATGAGACAATATATTTTCAAATAGAACAATTACACTGTTCACAATGTTTGCTTGCATAGACTGGAAGAGAGATACAGGGATGGAGTCTTCTCATATTACAGAAGACCATTTAATTGTTCCATGTTTTTCTGCTATGGGAAGCATCCCAATATCACAGAATGTTTACAGTGAAAGCCTGGGCCTTGGTAAGGGAAAGAACTGTTAGGAGGAGAGGGAGAGGTGTTTAAACTGTTGCCCAAGTACTACATGCATAAAAGCAGAGTGGAATGGGCTGGAGAAAGAATGCTATGAGCCCTGAAAACAGAGCAAGTGTCAATAACAGAAGAGGAGGCTAAGATTTAAATAAAGAAATAGTGGTAGGAAACAAGGATGGAAGAAGAGAAAATGTCTTTTGGCTGTCTGTTTTTCCCTGAAATAAATAGGTAATGTAGCCATTAAAAACACATTAATTTATACTCCAGGGATTACTGCTGAGTGATAATATCTACACCTAGTTGTTGCTAATCTATCTCCAACATCTTCCTTCTGGTAGAGCAAGAGCTGTAATTCATTGTATGTACTGTATTTACTTGACATTTGGAATATATTGTAGATAATGAGTTGTGAACAAGGAGTGCTTGGTGTGCTTGGACTGTGAAATTTTAGGTCGGCCACTCAACAGGAAAAGTTTTATTTTGCCTTTGCCATGACTATTTCTTGCCACAGGTAGATGCTAAAAGATGTCTACAAATAGGGTAAAAATAATGAGCAACTGATAATGCTGAAAATATGCAGCCAATTCAAAAGGGTTGTGTCTGAGCACTGTATTTTCTCTATGTATCATGGCAAGTTTTTCCCCTGAGGTCAATGTTTTAGACAGAATGATTGACACCCACTGCATAAGATAGGTTTTAAATGTAAATCAGCTACATATGCTACATTCTGGTTTCTAGGTGTAAAAAGAGGTTACTAGTTTTTCCTAACATGATATAAGGTGATGGATAAACCAAACCAGAAGAAACTTTTCTATAAAGTTTTGTCCCTTAAGAGCAAAATCCATGTCATGTAATTCATTAATTTAGTGTGCTTTATGTTTAAAGCAGCCAGGAAAGCCATGGAAGACAGAATTGATCTAATGGTTAGGATTATTCTCATTTCTATCCTAAATTTGCTCACAGCCAGCTAATACCTGTTTAGTTTTGGTTTTACTTTTCTCAGCAGCATTGTCCTAATTAGTTCTGCAGAGTTGTGTATGCCTTGATCCTACTTGTAATAATTCCTTTGTTTAGATTTAACACTACCCCACAACTACTGAATAATACCTCAAACCTACACACAACAAACAAACAAACACCTTTGAGGTTCTGTTTTTTGTTTTTCTGTTCAATTTAGGGATCTTTTTCTGTACCAATTCTAGTTTTGAAGTGATGACATTATGCTGATCATGAGTAATTTAGCTACTAGTATTGATCAGTGGATTTATGGCTTATTAACTGGAAGGAAGACTTGAAATCTTAGAGACATCAAACTGGTACATATTAAAAAGAAAATATAGATGTGTCCCCCCCATCTATCAGATAATCTCTTTTGTGGAGTATATAACATTTACAGTTGTTGGATTTTTGGTGGCTGTCTTAAATAAGAGTACCTTTTTTGTGATTTAATATGTCAATTTTGCTCTTTTCAGCTGCACAGGGTCAGAGTAGTGAAAGTAACAAACCATACAGTAGAAAGCTTTGATTTTGAAATTACTCTCATGCCTCATCTTTTGATAGCATGTGAGTTTTATTTGCTGTGGTGTCTGGGTGCTTTAAGAAATTTGGAAGGACTTGAACATCACTAGGTCAAAGTTCCTTCACCTTTTTTCTGTACTAAAACAAAAATTTGTATACTGTCTATTGGTCATGCACACCCAAAATTTACTGTGAATGAATTTTATGCAGGTTAAATAATGCAAGGTCACTTCTATATTCTTTTTTCTTTAGGGAAAGCTAATTTTCAAAGGTCATTCTACCAAATTTCTCTCCTAAATATCTTGGCCTTCAGAAACATACTAATTAATTTTATGTAGGTAAATGCACTCTTTTTCCTTTAGTCCTGTTTTTCGAATACATTTCAACATCAAATATTAAAATCAGTGTGAGATAACATTTCTATCTAAACAAAACTGGGTAAAGTTAATAACTTAGAATTCTTAGAAATGAGGATTCTTGGCTACTTTAATCATCTGTTAAATATGCTCATGCAGAAATTTGGAATAAACATCCTCATTAAGAGAAATGAGGTTTAGATGCCAATCTTGTTGTAAAGCTGTATTTATTCACCTCGGATTCCAATTCCAGAGTCTTTATTTAGTGTAACTCTGTTTTCTGTCTTTATCAAAGCCACTGTAAACAGAACTGAATTCCATATAGTTCAGACTTTTACAGCTCCTTACTATGAATTTGTCCTTTTCCTGCTGTGTAACTAAGGTACATAATCAAAGGCTAGGGAAGCTCCCTGGCTTCTTGAAGAATTATTCTTGCCCTAACTTTACCATACTTTGAAACATTTGCCAGGATGTCTCTTTGCTGTTTTCCTTCTTTGTCTTCCCAAAGAAAACTGTTAAGGATTCCTAAAAAAAACCACCCCAAAACCCAAGAACCCCATGACACCCCTTTGCCTAAAATACCTTGTTAAATTTAGATCTGTGTGAAGTTATCCTTCTTTTTGAACAATTTTCCTTTCAGAAGTTCAGTAGGCATTAGAAAGGACATGGTATTTGCAGATATATAGTCTACAGAAATGCTAAAAATATGGCAGAAATGAAGAGTTCTGTCAGTGAGAAAACTCTCTCCCTTAAAGTATTCAGGTTCTAGCTAAATGTTTGCAGGGACTATACCTACAGGAGAATTGAGGAAAAGAGGAAAGATATTAACTGAAAGAGTTCAAAGGCACCACTCCAAATGAAGTTGTCAACAGTCACAATCTGCCAAGAAGACACCATTGCTTCTTGATATGTCTCATTTTCTGATGTAGATTTGTGTATATACATATATATATATAAAAGAGTTAAGGGTAGGTAGATACTAACACTCTGAAACACCCTAGCAAATAATAAAAAAAAATCATTCAAGCAGTTTCAACAGCTTTAAACTCTGTCCTCTGCCCCCCAAAAAGACCCAAACCAATGAATCCAAACAAACCTAAGAGTAATATTTCACTGTGATGCATTTAGAAGGTCACAAAATTCAACTGAAACAGATCAGAGTGGTGGTGGAAGCTCTTGGATTAACTTTTCCTGGGCTACAACAATCCTGAGGAAAATCCAAGCTTCCTTTTACCAAGTTTACTGTTTCTCTGTAAACTTTACTGAAAAGTTCTCAGCTAGCAAAGAAAGGGAATCCCTGTAACTTTCTTCATGAAGTTTTGATTGACTTTCAGATAGGAGTAGTTTGGTTTGGCTTGGTCTTCTTTCTCTGCTCCATGGATCAGATAAATGATCATTCCATCCCAGCCAGTGCCAGTGGCAACAGGAGATGCTATTTTGGGAAAGCATGCCAGCTGGGCCACTTTCTGCTCTCCCATCTACTTCTGTTCTGCAGCACACCTCCCTCCAGCTATAGTGATCATATCAGAGCTGTTGGGGGGGATACAATGGAGACAGAAGAGTAGAAATGACAGATGCAGCTGTCTAGTGTTCATTCCAAAATTTTCCTGTTTTCTACTAGGAAAAAAACCCCTTAGTTTATTTATCTCATTTGATAAGATTTTTAGCGAAGTCTTTCTTCTGCTGGATATTCTGTAGCAGCTTTCTGAAAGGGAAAAAAAGAAATGCAGTAGATAGTTTTCAACTTCAGGTCCTGCTCTAGCCTCTGATAAAAAACAGACTGCTAAATAATGTCAAGGGAAGCTGGAAGGAGTTACTCAGTAATGTTCAAGACCATCAGGCAAAATGCTTTCTCATCAGTCTCAGTCAGCAGAGAAAGGGTTGTTATTTTAATGCTATAGAAACATTATTAATGGGTTTTGTACATCAACATTCTCTTTGCCAGTAGTATACTGATACATTAGGGAAACAATTTTGCTTATAATATTCTTAAAAACTGCAGTCTAGAACTTGTTTATTTAAATGTGTTTCATCCTCCATGGTTTGTCTTAAACAGGGCCTGGTTTTCTTCTCATACAAAGTTCAGAACAGACTAATTCTGTAGAAGCAGATTCTTGTCTCTTTGAACTATGTTGACAAATTTTCTCAGAGCTGCTACGTTATCTGATTTGCAAGCATGGCAAAAACAGTGTGGCAATTTCCAAAAGTGCTTATTACACAGAATAAAGAAACACTTTGAGAAGTTAAAGCCCTTTATCATGATTGTGGTCTACATTCTTCTTATGGAGGCCAAGAATAATGTTAAAAAAATTACTTCACCTAGGTCTTTTTTGTGTACTGCATGGAAATAATAGGACACATTTGCTGTAGTGGAAATCATTCACCTTATTCTTATTTCTTTAGTAGTAAGAGAAAAAAGATTTTTATTCTTTGTTCCTAAGGTAAATATTTATGTTTAGTCAGTGAGCCTTCCTGTGTGCTGCCTTCCAAACTAAAAGGGAAATAGAGCTCTTCTGTCAGCTACACTAAACCTGCATCTGATCACATGGACTTTCAAGGTCCAGCACTGCCAAGTGTACCTGTAACATGGACATAGAGGGAACCTTCACATCATCCCTTTAGGCAGCCTGCACAAACATCAGCTATGCTATTAATTTGTCTCTGGTACATGCAATTTGCCTACTCTTGAACTCAAACTTGAGTTAAAATAGAGATGCATGGAATACAAATGATGAATAGCTATTTGGTTCTAACCAATAATCTAATGGAATACTGTTCTGCATCATTTTGGTAAGCCTCCAGCTGACTCTGTTTACAATATCCTGCAAGTGAGATGGAAAATATTGCTTAGTTAGATAAAAAAATGAATTTTGAATTAATTATTCAGTGCTGTCTGGCAGAATTGGAAACTGTTTGTCCAAATAGTACCTGGGGAAGTACCCTCTACTTACACACGGTACCATGAGATCTTGTCACTGCATGCAGCACAGCTGCATCCAAGGAAGATCTGGTACCTGTCTGTTCTCCTCTAAAAAGAGTCTTGTTCACAGCCTCCTGTTCTCTGTATTTTTCCTGAGCACCCAAGTGAGATATTTTCATTTCATGCATCATCACTGGCAGCTTGCACGAATAATTCCGTGAAGTCACTCTATATCCTTAATGCACACCAACAGAAGAGGGAACAATATATTTTTGCTGTTGTTTTTGAAAGCTGGACACATTTGCATAGATGAAGATAGGCTGAGACAGTTGGGATTGTTCAGCCTGGAAAAGAGAAGGCTTCAAGGGGATCTTATAGCAGTTTCCCAGTACCTAAAGGGGGATTATAAGACAGAAGGGGAGAGACTTTTTAAGCAGTCAGACTGTGCTAGGACAAGGGGGAATGGTTATAAACTGAAGGAGGGGAAATTTAGATTGGAGATTATGAGGAAGTTCTTTCCCCAGAGAGTGGTTAGGCACTGGCCCAGGTTGCCCAGAGAGGTTGTGGCTGCTCCATCCCTGGCAGTGTTCAAGGCCAGGCTGGATGCAGCCCTGGGTGAGCTGGGCTAGTGATTGGCATCCCTGCTCAGTGTGGGGAGGTTGGAACTAGATGATCTTTAGGGTCCCTTCCAACCTGCCCATTCTGGGATTCTATGATTCTATGAGTCTATGTCATTTTCATTTCCACCTCCCAGTGAAGTCTATTGAGGGGGAAATAAACCTTCAATCCCTAGTTATTTTAGAAGATTTGTCAGCCTACAGTCTATTACTAATTTGCTACAGGGTTTGGTTTTCTGTGTGGTTTTTATCACTTCAGTTAATATGGAAAACAAGCCTGATTTAAAAGGAAAGAGACTGCGTAGTCTAGCTGAAATCACCTGGATAGTGCTTCAGCTGTTAGAGTGAAGGTGTTTAATTCATTGCTTGTGACATAAATGTCCTCTTGGCTTTGCTTTAGATGCATGGATGGGCAGGTTCATATTCTGCCATGCAGCCTGCACTGTTAATGCATGACTAGGGTCAGGAGAAACTAGTTCACTGCTCTAGGAGATTTCTAGTGTGTAGGAGTCCACAGGTGGTGAGGAAGGACTACAAATGAGTGTCAGGAACTACAAATGCTCTTACCAACTGCTATAATTTAAAATATCAATATAACCCTAAACTGTATGAGACAACATCAAGTCGGCTGTTTAAATCTGTGTAGTAGGAAGTATAATCTCTTGTTCCTGTAGTCAGGGCATGCTGCATGCTACTCTTGTTCCAGGCTGCAGCTGAAAATCTTTGGCAGCAATGTGGAAATGAGGATCTCCCACTTCTGACTTTCCTTTCAGTCCCTTCTCCAGCCTCTGGCTGCTTGTTCCTGTCCTTGTGATAACCTACCAGTTACAGAGCCATACTCAGAACAGGAATAGAAAGGAATTTGTTGGTCCTTTTTGTTTGTTATAGGTATACAAGGATCTGCATCCACTTCTGTAAAAGATAACTGAAACCTGTCATGAGTTTTGTCCAGGATAAAAAGTGTCAGGGTTGAACCGAAGCTGAACTTGCGTGGTCTGGAGACTGATAAAATAAACATATGATTTAGGTACTGATGAAAAATGCATGTGTTTATGAGGAAAGCCATCAGGAAGTTCTGAAAGGCAGAGAGAGTAATGGGGAAATAACAGTATCAGGGTCAGATTTCAAAACAAGCTTGGAAAGCAGGTGGCTAGTTTGGGGCTTATGAGGGAGGAACCCCCCCCCCCCC
>VWZO01008974.1:0-23814 GCA_013396975.1 Bucco capensis | reverse complement strand
AAAAAAAAACACCAAAAATTTTGCTTGGATTTTGTTGTTTGTTGTTTTTTTGGGGTTGTTTTTTTTTTTTCCCCTCTCCTCAGTTTGCAGAAGTTGGATGTTATTTTATTTTTAGAAGCAATATTTTGTCCATTCAACTTTTCAGGTTAAAAGTGATTCGACAGCTAATATGGCTCTCTTAGGAGAGGCATGGTTCCTTGTAGCAGCAGAGCCCTGCCTTCTATGTTTTTCTTGTAGATTATTTTTAGTAAATTGCCACTCTGTGGCTTGGAGACTGCATCCAAAACATTAATATATGATCTAAAGTAAGCTGTGTTGTTTCACATTTCTCTCTCTGTAGATTCCTAGGGAGTAATGAATAAGTATATATGTTTGCAGCACCTGGAATATCTCCCAGTTTGAGCAAACATTTGCTTGCAATGCCTCAAGCTAATGCTCCAAGGATGTCTACATCCCTGGATGGGAAGGTTTGTTAAAGCCCATGCAGCAGCTCACAGTGTTATGAGCTTTGGATAGGAAGAGTTGCTGTCAAGGGTTAGGACTGGACTGGCCACTAGACAAATGAAGATGAAAATCATTCAATTTACCCTTCTGGATCATGTTAGATACCATCAGAGGGTTTGTTTCAAGAAACCCCTAAGCTATTGCATTTTTTGCATAGTACTTTCCAAAAGTCCCTCCTGGAGATCTTCTTGTAGCAGTTATTCAAATCCTTTGTCCTGAGGGCAGCTAGGAGTTCATTCTTGTCCCCAGCTGGTCTATTCTAACCAGCACAGCCAACTAGCTGGGCTGTTCCCAGACCATCCAGGGAATTAAGTGTGCACACAGACACAGCTCTGACTTCCAGTTACACATCTATAACAAAAGGACAAGAATTTCATCTTCTGTCTCATTTACAGCTTAAATTCCATAGCTCTTGCCCTAGTGGGAAAATGGGTCTCATCAGTCACAATTTCAAACCAAGCATAGGTGCAGAACAAAGTTGCTTCCTTAAGTCCATGATTATACTTTTGCAGTAAAATAAGGTGGATAGTGAGAAGAGATTATTTGCTTGTTCTTTCAAAGTGAGGTTTGAATCTAACTTATGAAGCTTCTTCAGATTCATAGGTTATATCAGCTCCTCCTGAGCTACTTGCACTTTAGAAAGATGCACAGTGGTAAGGGAATTTGCTAGGCAAGGACTTTCAGTTCTTAACTTCTGCCATCTGTGATCAAGATGACCTTGGTTCTTACCCTTTCCAAACAAAATGTGCTCTTCTCCTACTGAGATTTCTCTCAGTAAAACGTGTGACCATGAAGCAGTGCAGTATTTTTGCCGAATGAAAATCTCCTTGAAAACAGTAAAGAGCTGAGTTGAAAATCAGTCCTCAAGTGTTCTACCTCTGTGTCAGAAGGGACTATCCAGAGCTCAATTTCTGTTTGCTCTATTTTGGATTTTTACCTACAGCCACCCCCAAATGAACTACTCCTTGTTTTATAAATAAGAGTAATTGCTGTGCTTATAAATGAACTTGTGATTTGTCACCATTTACTTAAGCTCTAACAAATTGCATTAAATTAATTACATGAAATTACATGTAAATAAATTGCAGTATTTAATATAACTTTCTGATTTGGGGGAGCTCAAGCAACTGCAAAGGCAACTAATGATTCTGTGTGATTCATTTTCATGTATTTTTTTCATATTTTTATATCCCTTTTCTACTTAGAATTGAACTTTAAAAATAGAAAAAAACCAACCCAAACAATAATATTTTATGGAGTAGCTGGAAAGTGTAAAATCTTACTTGCTTCTCAAGAACTAGTAGTGCTGTCTCACTCTCACCTCTTGATTACTTGCTGTAAAATTAATTTTTTGTTACAATTTGGGGCAGTAGACAGATTTTTCTAATGCATGATTGCTTGTCAGCACTTGTTTGGTTTATTCCATAGAAGGCTGCAGCCGTAAGAGATCACTTTAAAGCATTTCTTATTGAATTTATAGAAAAATCCACAGAACTGACAAAATAAAGTTGATAGTGTTATTGGTACATGAAATACTAAGCAGATTTTGATGACACTGCGTCTTGGAAGTCTTCACATCCAAGGGGCTGTGGATAGCACAGGGGTTAGTGAATGTTTTGAAGCCAGGATCTTTTCTCTTAGCAGACTGACTCTGTCCATGTGTATAGAGGAACAGAGCTATGACTCTCAGCAGATTTTTATGGTTGCTTCTGAGATCTGTCACTTATTAGTGATAAAGATTAGCTAGACTCTGCTTTTACATAGCATTAATCTCTGCTCACTCAGGAGCATGACATTATTTTATCTTGTGTCATCTCAATCCATTTTGAGTGGGAAAGTAGCCTGTGTACCTTTATGTGGTTGTGAGCTATGCTGGCGATGGTCCATGCCTTCAGTAGGGTTTCCCATGCCAGACAGGTCTGAACCAAAAGGTTAGATAGTATATGTCCATGGGTAGGATGAGCTCATTAGCCTTCTGACAGTCATCCTAGGAGAAGGACAACTCTGATTCCAAACCCGGGCAGATGGAGCTCATTTAGCCCTGTAAGGCCTTCCAGCTAAGAGAAGGACACTCTAATTAAACCTATGTCCTAAGGACTTGGCTGCCAGTGTCCAAGCTTGCTAGGCCCTGGCAGATGAACCTTAGGATTAGAGGGTGGGTCCAGCTCTGCTCATGCTATGTCTCACCTAAAAAATCCATTGCCCAGGCTCGAGGGTGCTATCCACTTTGTAAAGCCCTGTAGCGACAGGCGAGGGTTGAAACAGCAGGTGTTAAGATGTCACTGGTAGCNGAAAATCTGCCGATGGGTCATTCTGATCGTATTATCTCCTTACGCCTTCCACTACAGAATAAGCACCATGTTGTCCTCTTTAGTATATATGCTCCAACTCTCCAAGCTGACCCTGCCAAAAAAGATAAATTTTACACTGACCTGCACTGCCTTATCCAAAAGGTCCCTGCAGATGGTAAGATCATTGTCCTAGGCGATTTCAATGCCAAAGTAGGAAAAAATTTTGAAGCCTGGAAAGGAATATTAGGCAGACATGTTGTGGGTAACTGCAACGATAATGGTCGTCTGCTGCTAGAATTCTGTGCAGAACAGCAGCTCACCATCACTAATACTATCTTCCAGCAGAAAAATAGTTTGAAGACAACCTGGATGCATCCTAGATCTAAGCATTGGCATCTCATCGATTATGTTTTAGTGCGTCGGAGAGATGTCCATGATGTCCAGCACACTTGTGTGATGCCTAGTGTAAAATGTTTCTGCTTATACAATGCCCTACATTCATGTCCATTTTTGAAATGCACAACTTATTTGGAAATTAATTCCTTTGCTGCATCTTAATTCTTTCCTGCAACTTGCCATATCCTTTCTGCTGTGCTCTGACACATTTTCCTGATGCCTGATAGTGGTATTTCAATATGGTGTGAGAAGGAGGTACTTCGAGTCTTTGTGTTTCTCTGCTTAAAATACTCAGATAAAATGTAAGTCCATATTTTTACTGTTTGGTTAATATTTCTATCACTATATTTCTGCCTACCTCTACTGTGCTTTTCATTCTCTAGTACAATTTTAACACATACTTAGTATTTTAGCACATACTAAGGTACTGTCTAACAAAAAAACAACTTAGAGACAGTAATAAAAGTACCTTATTCATTGCTTTAGGCACTTAGTGAAACATTTTGAAAATTCTTCTAAAGTAATTCAATAAGATAATAATTTTAAAAATCCCTTGTATATCTTAATATGATGGCATTTGCTATAATAACAGATCCCTAGTGGTATAAATGACAGGTAGAACCCCCTAATGGCCAGATCCAGAAGAAAATGATTCTGTATCTGTGTTTTATTGCAGAGCTTAAGATAAGTTGCAAGTTGCATTCTGTGCTGGGTTCTGTAAAACCAAAGTAATTCTGTTAAGGGCATTGTCTCCTGTATGACTGCTTAATAACTGAATTATTGCTTTAAGTGATGATAATGCATGAGGTTGTATCTTCAGAGAGTGCAACTGATTTATCCCTTAGCAACTGCACTTTTTCTGGGTGTAGGGGAATTAAGAGGTGATTCAAACTATACTTAAAGGAGAGTAAGAATTACTTTTTCAAGCTAGCTTTGCAATACTTGCTAGAATATCCTAAATTGTATATACTGAAAGGTCAAACTGTTTCAAAAGAAATTCTAGTGCATGTTAAATTTCAGAAGAGACTCTTCAAAGCAATGTAGTTTTGTTGTGTTGACTTCTGAAATGCTGTCTTGGATAACTGAGCACTGCTATGGTTTTGTATGAGAGAAAAGGCTCTTTGAAGATGAGCTGGGCTGATCTGGTTCAGAATTGTAACACAGACCAACACTTTAAAGCATGGAAAAGAAATGTGGGAAATTAAATGCATGGCAGTGCAGTTTAGGTAAAGTTTGGTCCCAGCAGCAACACTTTTTGTAGATGGGTTGCTGCATCTGCCTCAACTCATCCTCTTGACTGGCCTTGGAGTGTAACTGAGAGAGAATGCAGCTTTTGGAGCACCTTCTAAAGGTGCTGCCAGCAGTGTTAATCCAGACCTCTCTGCAAGGCATGGATTAGAAACACATTCAGGAGATTATTTCCAGTTTGACCTACATCTTTATTTAGAGTAAGAGGAAGTGAAGCTGACTGCAAGCTAAACTCGTTCAATTATGGCCCCAGACAGGGTTGTCTTCAACACGTTAATAATTTTTAAGATACAATTTATCTTGATCACTAATCACTAAGAAAAATAACAAACACTCTCTGAACATAACTAAAAATCTTTGTATTTAATATACACTTAGAATGAGCTCTGATTGTTTAATTTTAATAGACTACCATATAAAAATCAACTGATGCAAAATTTGGCTGAAAACAAGAACATTTCTTTTTATTTTTCCTGTTTCCAGTAGTTTCCTCTTGGAGTCAGCTGTGTCCTTTACAAAGTGCTCGCTTCTTCTACTGAAAAAAATATGAAAATAATCAAGATCAGGATGATGATGTGTTATGGCAGCATTCCTAAATGGAACTCTTCTGGGATTTGGGCTCCAATGTTTTGGCATCCATGCTCCTGTTGAAATGCCAAAAGATATTCTGTTGGATGACTTGTTGCATGGCTTTTGTATTTATAGTGGGAGCAATCCCTAATGTCCTGAGACTTGTAAGTGTGTGCAAAAGCCTCTGAGTGAGAAAGCAGAGCATGGTCTGTCCTTAGGACCCACACATCCTCATGGGTTAGGAATGGATAATTGCTGAGTGTAAGATACATGTTGATTTAGTGAGTATAGATGCATACAAAACATGTACAAAGGATAGAGCAAATGAAAACTACATTTGGAAAGGTTGAAAATTACTGCATGAGAAAAGCAAAGGATATAACTTTAGTCAGATTCCTTCAGGATTTTTTTGTACGTTTATAAAAATTACATATTTTTGTAGTGATTTTATTCCAACTTGATACAGAGAGGAGAACTTGAGGCCATTCTGTTCCAAAGTTCCATTTCCAGGGGAGATATAGCAAGTCTCCCTGTTGAGCCATGATTTATAAGGTAAATAGCAAATGCCAAAGCTGAAGTGCTGATTTTCCCTTGTTTGGTACTGAAGGGAAGAAAGAAATAAGGTTACTCCTCTGTTTAATGTGGGCTAAGTAATGCTATTATTACACTCTATCATTCTATGCAAGTGGTTCTATTCTCCAGTATAGGCTTCTGGGGAACTAAGCATATAAGAAATTAGTGTTTTAAGCATGATGCCAAGTGTCCTTTTTTGACTTCAGACTGTAGGGTTTGAAATTCCTCATCAAAAAATTAACTTTGAGGGAAGGAAATATTCCTTCTGCAAACCTTTGCAGCCTGGCTGACCACATAAAGTGCAAGTTAAATGTTACATGCCTGTTTGCTGCAATATGAAAGGCAAACATGATAATATTGAGTTTTATCTGTAAGTGAATTATGCAGACACCAAACATAGCAGAAATCCTGAAGTAAAATTCCTTAAATGCAATAAATGAAGTTTGCTCTGCAAAGAAGACTACTGACATGGAACTGAGAAAAACAGAATCATTCTGGGCATATTATAAGTGCAAACAAAACCCCAATATGCTGAGCCAGGGCTGCATGTTTTTGTTGCTCTCCTTTGGATAACAGCAACTGTTGCTTCACCAGCTTGAAGAGGATTTTTCCTCTGCCAACACTGCACTTTCATATGCCAAGGGAATAAAAATCTACTGTGAAATTTCACCAGCAGCAAGAGGGAAATTGGGTAATGAGAGCTTTAAATTAGGGGGCTAGAGCCCAAGGTGGGGTTTAGAAGGAAAATAGTCCCAGGACTGTGAGGAGGCAGGGCTATGGCATCACTGGAATTACTAAATGGAAGGAGATGCATAACTGAGCACTCTGGTGGGCAGCTGCAGGGCACTTAAAGTTAGGAAAGCTGAGAAGATGAGTTGTTCTCTAATGCATGGAGGTAGGAGGGGAACAAAGTGGAGCATGTTGCCTTGCTTGTTGAGGCTTACTGACTCTCCTGACTTACTTGTGTGTGTTACCACCTACTGGGAATAGGATCTCCAGGTGCTGTACCATCTGTTTGGGAACTACTGCCCTGTACTTGACTTTTAGTTTTGCACATTAAGAGTAATGCCTCATATTTGTGAATTGTTTAGCAAAGCAAACGTTTGTAAATAGCAATGAATATCTCTCCTCTCTAGGAAGGAGGCTTTTTTATTTTGTTTAAATAAAAATATTGTGCTGGAAGGTCAAGGATTTTTAATTCTCTTTTCGTGCTGCAGATAAAGAGCCCGAATATTTCCAGGAAACAATAATCATGAAGGCTTGAGGGCCAAGCAAAACTAGTTTAGACCTAACATTTTACAAGTAATATTCCTGGTTTTGTTAACAAATACATTTTCTTGTGCAAACTAGTAGTCTTTTACGTCAGGCTCAAGTAGAGCTGCAGGAGTGAGGCACCATTTGGTCAGTGACCAAATTTGGACCTTAATCAATTGGTTTAGGATTACAGTGGAGGTTTGTGGCTAAGCCCCTGAATGAATCCTAACTGACTGCATTTTTGTCTAGAAATTTGAATTCCAAGGTCATCTTTCCTTTGTGCTTGGGTCCATGCTGCTGCATTGCTTTTGAAGGCTCTGCATCTAAGTATCCTAACAAGTTTCTCTCAAAGTCCTGGTGGCTTTCCAGTGAACTAAAAGAGGGAGACTCCAGAGGCTGAATGAATGAATGAGTGAGGTTTTTTTTCCTTCAGCTAGCATTTTCTTCAGTCATTTTTGGGAGTGGCTGAGGAAGTTGAACTAGACTGTTACACTAGGTAAGGTGCTACTAGTAGTTCTTAGAAATATATGTAACCTAACTCATTTTGACACAGTTGTGGGTCCCCATGTAATATAGACTGAGCTATGTGATACAGTGAATTATTGATATGTGCTATATACACATGAGTGTAAAAACATCTTTATGGAAACTCATTACAAGCATGCATTTCTGTAGTATTTAGTTATCTCTGCCATTTGTAAAGCTTCATATCTCATTGATAAATATGCTCTTTATTCTAGTTTATATGAATTGTTTACTTTATGATCTGAGAGAAACCATGTACTAGGACTAATCTTGAATTTCTTCATGGTGGATATTTCTCTAATGCTAACTGAAGTTTTGTCCTAATTAAGCCTGACTAAAAGCCTCAAGGCATAGTTTATACAGAGCAGATAAGCCAAGAAGCAGGCTACACAATGAACATATGCTTCACAAAGTCTTTAGATTTAGTTAAATGTGATTTTGGTCTTGGCCTTCTTGATGCATTTGCAAATGAAATAGTGTTTAAAACTCCAGTGGCACTAGAATACAGCTGGGCAAATAACAGTTTGTTCTTGCTGACAGGTTTTAACAGGTCTTTTTAATTGGGTCAACACCACAATGACAATGGCAGGTTATTAATTGTACCAAATGTGTTCTATTCTTACAATGCTTTTTATTCATTGCCACCAAGAACAGGAGTAGTGATTTTTCTCTGGGTTATAGAAACATAATGTATGGACCTTATTATAAACAAATGCAATCTGGTGAACAATGAACTGCTTATAAATGCATTTTTTCTGAGAACGTTAAAGCTCTATCCTAATTTTCAAAACTGATGAGGAGATGGAAGCAAGGAAAAGACTTGGAAAGTCTCAGTGTGAACACCTAAATGTTTTCCTTCTAAAAGTATAGCCTTTATTCCTAGTTTGTTAAATTTATACTGCACAAGAGCAATGGGACTATTAATGCCAGCTGTGATTGGTTTCCAGCTTTTTCCACCTGGAACTATGATGACATATTTTATTTTCTTTAATTATGGCACAACTCTTTGCTACTCACCCTCTTTCTATTATAAACTGAGTTACCCTCTTGGCCTTTTCTGTTGCTAATTTGTCTTTTTGCCTCTCAATGTGTGCTTTCCAAAGTCTGAAATACCTAGAATTTATCTGCACTATTATCTTTGCAAATCTGTGAAGTGAAATATGACATGGGAATACCATCAGCAATATTAGACAGTTACCCAAATGCTTTTAACCAATGCAAGCTTGGGATAAAATGTGGAGATAAGTGCTAGATTTCGTAAGACAACACAAATTGCATAGGTCAGCTTTGCAAGCCACTTGCAACATTGGGCAGAGAGGTTTTTAGACACTGTGGCTGTGCTTCTTCCAAAGTGAGTGATGATGGGAGCCACTCTGCTCTTCCTATGGAAAGGAGCTGTTTGGTGTAGGCATCTGCAGGACTTTCCAACACTGTAAAGGCTCTGGAGTGGGAGGTTTTATGGATTAATCCTTCACCTTGGCTAAATGTCATGAGCTTCTGAGTGATAAACAAGCAACCTTGTATTCTGCAGGTTGCAAACTGCTCAGATACTTCCCACTGGCCAGTGCATAACCAATGTTTTATTATCAATGTAATTAGGTAGCAATAGCAATGGAGATGACCTCTCTGAGTGGTAGAGGATGGCCTGAAGAGGTTTGTAGCAAAGAACAGGGTAGAGAAGGAAGCAGAGGTGTCTTTTTTCTGACCTAATAGCAAATGATAATCACAGGCATCAGCAGTGTTGTGGCAGATGCCTCAGTAGTCTGATGGGAGATTTTATACCATCTCCATTTTTTTCCTCTGTGTACTTTGTTTTACTTCTTTCTTCACTCCAAAATTCTCCTTTGACTTTTTGCCTTAAATTATTCTCCTTTTCTATCATGTAACCATGGAGTGGAGGGATTGAGAAGACATGTAGATGTGGTGCTGAGGGACATAGTTCAGTGGTGACTTGGCTGGGCTGGGTAATTGTTGGACTTGATGATCTGCAAGGTCAGAAAGATTCTGTGAATGTTTATAGACTTCTTCCTCTTCCTGTTTGAATCCTCTCCCAGGCCTATGCATTGCTGTGGTACCAGAGACTCCCCAAAGCCCTACAGTGACATGTACAATTCAGTGTAAAGATTCAGATAAAACTATAACTAATAGAGAGCTACAAATGCAGCTCTCAACTTTTGACTTGCCAGGCAGGGCCACTTTTCACCTTTTACCTTTCAAAGTTTCTTTTTGTCTGTTTTATGTTCCCATTGCAGGCAGAAGTGTAATGGGCTAATTAATAATTCAACAAATCCTTGGCACAATAAAGGGATTTGCTTCCATGTCAGGTTGGCTTAAATAATACCAAGAATCCTGGTGCTGATTTTTGATACAGTGCAAAAGCTACAGTATTAGATCAGTTTTACATCTCCTTAGAGGAATTGTGAAAGAGTATACTGCACCAGAAAAGGCTTTTAATGAGATGTGTCCCTGAAGTGAACTAGTAGCTAAGCAAGGTGATTTCAACTTTGTTAGAGGATGCAGTGACTGGAGCACAGCATTAAGAAAAAAAAAAGACCCATTTTAATCAAAATGGGAAGACAGATGAAGATCATTTGGGGTTAAATGGTGTATATATGACCAAGGTTTTATTTTGTCACTAGTGTATGAACTGATGCAAAAGGAGTGGAAAATAAAAGGATGGGATATAATATCATAGAATCATAGAATCCTAGAATGGGCAGGTTGGAAGGGACCCTAAAGATCAGCTAGTTCCAACCTCCCCGCACTGAGCAGGGATGCCAATCACTAGCCCAGGTCACCCAGGGCTGCATCCAGCCTGGCCTTGAACACTGCCAGGGATGGAGCAGCCACAACCTCTCTGGGCAACCTGTGCCAGTGCCTAACCACTCTCTGGGGAAAGAACTTCCTCATAATCTCCAATCTAAATTTCCCCTCCTTCAGCTTATAACCATTCTCCCTTGTCCTATCACAGTCTGACTGCTTAAAAAGTCTCTCCCCTTCTGTCCTATAATCTCCCTTTAGGTACTGGAAAGCTGCTATAAGATCCCCTGGAAGCCTTCTCTTTTCCAGGCTGAACAATCCCGACTGTCTCAGCCTGTCTTCATAGGGGAGGTTCTCCAGTCCTTTAATCATCTTTGTGGCCCTCCTCTGGACTCGCTCCAACAGCTCCACATCTTTTTTATGCTGAGGAGCCCAGAACTGGATGCAGTACTCCAGATGGGGCCTCACAAGCGCAGAGTAGAGAGGCAGAATCACCTCCCTAGACCTGCTGCTCATGCCTCTCCTGATGCAGCCTAGGATTTGGTTGGCCTTCTGGGCTGCAAATATACACTGCTGGCTCATATCCAGCTTTTCATCTATCATGACCCCCAAGTCCTTCTCTGCACTGCTGCTTACAATGAGCTCTTCACCCAGTCTATACTCATATCTAGGGTTACTCCTTCCCAAATGCAGGACCTTGCATTTTGACTTATTAAACTTCATTTTATTCTCTTGGGCCCACTCTTCAAGTTTATCCAGATCGCTCTGGATGGCATCCTGCCCTTCTGGCATATCAACCACACCACTCAGCTTCGTGTCATCCGCACACTTGCTGAGGGTGCATTTGATATCTATGTCCAGGTGGTTAATGAAGATGTTGAAGAGCACAGGTCCCAAGACAGAGCCCTGAGGGACCCCACTCCTCACTGCTCTCCACCTGGACAAAGAGCCATTGACCACGACTCTCTGATAGTGTCCTTCCAGCCAATTCCTTATCCATCGAACGGTACACTCATCAAATCCACATCTCTCTAGTTTGGAGATGAGGATGTCATGAGGAACCGTATCGAAGGCCTTACAAAAGTCCAAGTAGATGACATCAACTCATGATCTCCTCTCATCAGCTGCTGGGATCACCCCATCATAGAAGGCCACCACATTGGTCAGGCACGATTTGCCTTTATTGAATCCATGTTGACTACTTAGGATCACCTCTTTATCTTGTATGTGCCTTAACATCCCTTCCATGACTATTCACTTCCATGACCTTCCCAGGCACAGAGGTGAGGCTCACTGGCCTGTAGTTCCCTGGGTCATCCCTTTTACCCTTTCTAAAAAATATCCAAGGTGCAGAGCTTTCCTGAAATGCTGTAGGCTTCCTACTTATTCATGATTTGTAGCAGTTCTCTGAAAGAATTAGAAACAACCTTTCAGAACTCCTGATTACAGAGGGAGATGCTCTGCATATTAACAGCTGGGCTTTACCCAAGGGAACCTACAGCCAGACTGACAAAAGCAGAAATAAAGCAGCAAGCCAAGGGAAAAAAAAAGGCAAGGCAACTGGATTTGAGTAGAATGGTAAAGATGCACTTGAACTAAAGCTAGTTAAGTAGGTTTAACATCATCATGGAAGAAGAAAACAAGAAAAAATAATTTAAAACACAGCTCACTTAACAGAGTAATAGGCTTGGAAAAGGAAAAAGTGGAAAGCTAGCAGGTTATGTTTTGTAGGAATCAGCATGGTAAATGAAATATAAGTTTTATATCCTCATTTTAAGGAGCATGCACAAGCTTTGTCCTTTCTTGTCTCCTTTCTTGTTTATTCTAGCACAACTTCTTTCAAGTGAATCGAGTTACAATATATTTACAGCATTACAACAAAAAGTAGTCAAGACACTCACCAACCCAGATTGTTTCTATCAAAAATAAGGCTAATTTCTCATTTGGAAATTAATGCATACATTTCCATATTTCTGATTTTAATACTTTTATTTCCCTAATGAAAAGTTAGCCAGTAAAGTGTGTTTTCAAAGACTCATAAATTTATTGTTTTACTTAAAGGAATAAGATTGCATTGCAGTGTCTGAACTGATCTGGCATGAAATAAAATCTAGGCTTTACTAATAAAAACATTTTGTCATCATTCCCACCACAAAAATTACTAAGAACCTTTGGGTTTCAAACAGTGTTTGAAAACTCTAGCACTAAATTGCAGTGCTGGAACTATTTGAGTTGGGCATTTAGTCCCCCACATCTTTAGCTTATTAACCTTGTCTGCTGACAGAAGATTGTGAATATTATTCAGTACAAGCAGAGTTATGCAAAAAGAAATCTGAAATAGATGATGAGGTGAGAGGAAATGTAATTGCAGTGATGCTTAAGATGCTCAAGGAGCAGAATTTGTTGTAATTAGTGGTTTGCCCTTGTTTTCTACAATATTGGCTTTAGTCTCCCTTCTTAAGAGGTGACATGGTTTAGTGGCATGGCAGTGATAGGTAGATGGTTGGACTTGATGATCTTAGAGGCCTCTTCCAACCTTAATGATTCTGTGGTCTGTGATCCAGATCCCTGTGCCCGCAAGTATTTCAAGAGTTTTTATGTCCACATCATTTTGATGATGTCAAGTGTGTGTTACCTTCATTTCTCTGGACACAGATCTCCAGGCATCTTGATTCTGAAATTAAACTGGGCTGGCTAATTTGTTTTTCCCAGTCCTGGAATGACACCAGCAGGAGCTGATAATCTTTCACTTCATAAAGGAATGAAGACAATGTCCTGCTTTGCATGGGCCCAAGGCAGTGTAGCCTTCGGAAGATAAGCCTGTCCACACTCTCCATCTGAGAGGTTTTAAAAGACATAACATGTGAAGATGTAATACACTCAGTGCAAAGAGTTTTGGTTTTGGCATATGTAAATGGCCATCAGATGCCTTTGAGGAGTTGGTAAAGAACCTGTTGTGGTTGAAATGATGGAAGCTGAATGTAGTGCAATTCCTTATAAAGACAGGGGAAAGATAAACAGGACTGTGGGAGTGATATCTCCAGATCCTTCCAGCTCATCTCTTTATGTGCAGAGGGGACACTGTGACATATTTGTTATTTAGAAAGAGAACCCAAATATCGTTATCAGTAGATCAGAAATATTCCTACACCTTTCCTGTGCAGTGGGAAGAGAAAGAATAAATAGGGTGCTGCATCTATGTCTTGTTCTATTTATTTCTTGTTCCTATACTTTTCAGTGCTGCTCATCTTTGCTTTTAACGTCCAAACCTATTTTATTTACATACCTGGGAGAGTGTTATGGCAGTGGCTTGGCTTTTCATGGTGGGAGAAGTCCTCTCTCTATTTCTGCAGATTGCTAGCCTTTTGAACAGCAGCCAAAAGCATTTCCTTCAGCATAGTTCTGCTTATTAGTGTTTCACATCTTGTCAGTGCTGGCTTAAATAATTATTAACTACAAACAAGCAGACAGGGGCAGTTGTTTAAATTTTCGAATGATCAGTTCCAGGTCATATTAATTATTCTGAAAAGCATTTAGCAGCTTAATAAGACAAGGGTTTGACCATAAATGTCATTTCCATTTGTTTGTGTCATCCAAGACTGTTGTAACCGACCGCTTAATGATGTGTGCCATGCAGGTGTATTATTAGCACCCATTGGCACATTTTCCTCCACTGTCATTAATAGCACAGAATGGCTTTCCTATCAATTTCTGCTGCAATCCCAGACAGAGAGCAAGATCAGTGACAGTTTTATCAGCAAGTTGCATTAAGCTGCTCTTTGCCACTCATGAATCCATGGATTTTTCCTCTCAGGCTGGTCCCTGCTCTACATATGTCAGTGCCACTCCACTGTCTCATTTGCCAAATGAATGACAGAGTTCTCATTAAATTAATGCTTTGATTTTTTGCACTGGGTTACCCACAATATGTTCATTTCACTCTTTTGATTATACTGAAAAATGACTCTCAAGTACCAAAGCATAAATAACCACAGTGAAATGAGAACTCAAGAAAATAAAATGGTATTTGAGTCCTAAAATCAGTCATGGTTCTTGACTGAAAATTCAGCAGTAATTGGAGAGGTTAAAGGCAATGAAGCACATTATTTCAGCTTCCAGAGCCACAGTGTGGTCACTTCTCTTTTTATTTGTGCTAAGTAATACAGTAGAGAGAAGAGGAGAAAGCAACAGCTTCTCAGCCACTCTCCTCTTGGATAAGTCTGCACCTGACAGGTTTATAGCAAGAAAAATCAAGCTATATCTTTATGTATCTCTCAGCTTTCAAAGAATGAATTTTCATTTGCTGGCTAAAGAAAGCAAAAACACCTAAGTATTTAACCCACCTAGAAACAACAATCCTGCTGCAATCACTCCTAAAAATGAAGAAGTGTGCTTTTGTAGGTAGTATCTAACTTCTGTAACAATTAAATGACATGGTAAAGATCAACAAAATTAAGTTAATAAACCCAGGTTTCCTGATGTGTATTTTTCACTTTAGTTTTTTACACTTACCTATGGTGTCATGATCACTTTTATCAGTGTCTTTTTCCTTTTTTTCAGTAGTGCAAAGAGAATTGTAAAATACATAGTTAGAAATAAAGGAAAATAAATGGAAATTAGAACTTTCCTTGAAACTATCAGGCAAGACACCAATTAGCTCATAAACTGGAACAGGTTGCCCAGAGACAATGTGGAATCTCCATCCTTGGAGGTTTAAAAATCAGGCTTTAAGCAACCTGATCATCCTTTGATGCTGCTTTGAGTAGACCTTCAGCTCTGCCTTCCAACTGAAAATTTGCCACTCACTTAAACCATAACAATCTGGCTTCAAAATTGTGAACAATAGTCTCTTTGTGTGTTGCTCATTTGCTGAAGTCTTTGTAGAAGCATCTGAGAAGGGAGGGGGTTCTCATGTTTGAGCTGTCATTGCACAGATCTCAGTTAAACAGATGGATAACAAGTAATATGATCAAAGGAACATTTGGTTTTGTCTCTGTTAATGGTATCTATATAACAGTGTGTGGAAAAGCCTTTTAAAAAGCTTTCTGATAAGCCTGTAATATGCACCCAACAATCCTCAGTTTTCTGCAAGACATATGTTTGTGCCTTATAGGTATAAAGAAGAAATATAAAAGTACATATCATTTGATTTCTATCATAAAATATTGTTTATATTTCTTTCCTAAGAGACATCTTGCCATTCAGAGTTTGGAGCAGAATGCTCTAAATTGTGATGGGAGACTTTTCAAAAAGCAGTGCCCTTCCTAGAAAAGAATGTAGAAAAGTAGTAAATTGGTTTCACCAGGAGGATGGAAATTTATTCCTCACTTTATTCAAGGCTAATTGGTTTCCAATTGTAAATAATAATCTAAACCAGAAAAAAAAAAAGATTTTTAAACATGTTAGCATGTCAGATGTTAGCTCTGGAGCTTTCTCTGTCGTGTCAAGAACAGTGATGGTTGGGTCACTTGTACAAACATCTTTCTGGAGACTTCCTATCATTCATTTTGTAATTGCAAAAGTGTATTTTGTCACCTCAGCCTTCCTGTTGGAAAGAATATCCTCTTGGTTAATAGAACAAGAAATTACCCTTGAGATATTTATTTTGCTATAAATTTTCTTGGTCAGTAATAATATGCTGACATTTCTGCTGAGAGAACTTGATGAAATCTTGTGGTTTTGACCTCTCCTTGAGAATCACTCCTGGGAAAAGTGCACAACACAGCAGAAAATATTGGAATTCTGCTTTGATGATGTCATCTTAAATTCATTAGAAGTACCCAGAAACTGAATTTTTGTTAGCCTCAGAAGAGGATGAAGTATGAACCTCTGTACTGGAGAGGAAAGAGATGAGTGGAAGGGAAAGAGAGAAATGATTTGTTCTTGTTCTCTGCCCTTCTTGGGCTCATGCTGGATAGTTTTTCTCCATGAACTTTTAGGGAATGATCAGCACAGATGGTAGCTCACAGAAATTACGTGAGGTAANCAACCCAAACCATTCTAGGATTCTATGATAAGTTAAGCAAACCTGTTTTTTAAATATTGGCTTGGGGTCAAAAGTAGATCTCAAAACACAACAAAATGGTTCACTGGTTCAGAGTCAGTTCTGAGAGCACTGAGTCCTTGTAGAGGTTTCTTACCTCCTTATTTAAATAGTCCTGTGAGAGAGGACTATAGCTCTGCCTCAGTGTTCTGGTTTTCAATATTAATATTTTCCATCCACCAAACTGTTTTTCAATATTACTTAACATTTTCTATTATTCTATCTTAGATGAAAGTAAAAAAGAGAGGAAAATGGGACAAGAAGAGCAATTCAGATAGTGCTTCTTTGCAGAGGGGTAAAGAAGGCTTAAGGCTGTCATCCCTTCCAATGGTATTTATCAGTCTCTTTAAAATGCTGATCTTTGGAAAATATGCCATCTACCTCATGTTACCCCATTGGAGGAGTCAGAAGTTTTCATGAGCATTTAATCAAAGTGAGCTAAAAAGGAGAGAAGAGAGCTGAGCTGGCTGAAGTGTGATTTCTTCTGTGCACCTCCTTGGGTTCAAGTAGCATACAAACAAAATACCTCATTACTGCATGGCAGTGACTTAGGCTTAGCTATTAGAATGCTTCTGCCAGTAACCTTGGTAGAGAAGCTGTGAACTGAAATGAAAAAGAAGGTTAAACATATTTCTGTGGGGTTTTTTTTTTGTTGTGAACTGGGTACACAGCGAAACCAGAAAATTGTAGTGAAAGTTCAAGATGCCATTAGGGAAAAGATTGTAAGAGTTTAATTGTGTTTTATTTTTGATGAAAAACCTAAGACAAGATTTGAATTGATTAAAAAACCAAACTCCTTGTTGAGTTTTGAAGGCTGCAATAATGTGTTAGTTGCCCTTTCTGAGCCCTGGTCTATTGTGCCTTGGCTATCTCCAGGGAGATGTAGATATGCTTCTGTGTTTCTTCTTTTTCCTCTGTAAAGTGAGGTAGCTCTCAAGTGGAAATGAGTAACAATGGCCTGTCCTTTCCTAAGATTGGGAATAGAATACTTTTTCAAATACAAGTCAGAAAAGTATCTGGTGAGGCACCCAAGACAGCTGAAATCTTTCAAGAAATGCAACAATTCTGCCATTGTGAATAGTGCTATTTAAAAACACAGCTATGAAACTGCTTGCTACAATACATTTCATGCTGTATTACTGAGAGGCCTCTCTTCTTATTCCATTTATTAGTGCAGAAATAAGCAGTAGCTGAATGCATTTCATGACTATTTGCCACCAATGTGTTTAATTCCCTGTGATTGCTACAATTGGTTTGTAGAGGATTTTAATTTGTGTGTTATTGAAACTTGCTCTTGATGTTAAAGTACTTGAGATTCTCACTTCTGTTCAGGGCATGATAGTATTTCTCAGAGTCTATATTCCAATTAGAAAAACACTCTCAATTCTCAGCAGAGGAGCACTGAATGAGAAAGAGAAGAAAGCATATTCTGTAAAAAAAATCCAAACTCAACACTTTTTTGATACTGGAGCAAACATCTCAGTGAGTTTCCTGCTGTGACACAGGCAGTGCTATGTTTTGGTGCTGAGAGATTGAATACCTCAAAGTCTTTCTTCAAACAATGAACAGGAAACTTTATTGCAATTAAAATGAAGGAAGAAATCACAGTCTTTTGCCCAAACTTGACACCTTGCCTGCTTTCTTCTGCTGCTTTCAGTGTTAATACCATCTCACCTGCTGGAAAACTAAAGATAGAATCCTCAAACTCCTCTCTCAGAAAGTACAGCTTAAGGAAAAGAAACTGTTTTACTTTAGTGTCTGGAGCTGATAATTTTGGCGTGTTTTAGAGAATAAAATAGTTCAGCTGAATAAGGATCCTTAATATCCTACCAATATCCAGCCCCCAAAAGTTGTCCAGTTGAACTTCAACAACTTCTATGCCTCAGGTGCCCCAGTACTTTACTCCTCTTATTGGGGCACTGCAGTGTATGCTCAGTTCTCAGTAAACACCATCCATTTGCCCCACATCAAAACAGAAGAAATAAGGTAGTGAAGGTGAGATGCTTGGGCTGAAGGAAGGGAAACTGAGGCTTTTTCACATTTCAGAAAGGATAAAATAAAAGGATTCTACGTTAATTAACACCTCTTCTTCTATGTGAATGCAGTATGAAGAAGTACAAATTGTTTTTTTCCCTTTCCCTCTCCCCCACCCCCCCAATTTATCACTGAACAGATTGAGTCAAGCATCTCATCCACTCACAAAACCTGAGTGTTACAGTGGAACAAAATTGTCTTCTTGGGGAGAAGTTGAATCTCAGCTGTGGAAGAGCCAGAGCATTTACAGAAGTCAGAAGGGTTCTGTGTACAGATATTTCAAGTGATCTTGCATAAATATGAAACCACAAAACCACTTTGCATTCAAAACTGGAACTCTGTGCACCCTCTCTTGGGGAGAATAGATGGCAATTAAACTTTGTACTGCAACACAATGAAACCAAAGCATCTCTCTGCCTATTGTAGTATACTTAAATTGTAGGGAAAGTAGTTGTGAAAAATGTTTGTTCGGGCCAAGTTGGACAAATCTAGCTATCTGCCACCATTAAATAGGCCAAACTTTCAGCAGTACTGACTCTCTGTTATTCCCAAAGATTTTGGTTATGCAGATACTAACTCCTTTAAGCAGCCAACAATTATCATTTCTTCCTTGAAGCAAATGAACTGGGGTATAGCCATGTAAAATAACCTAGGCAAGTTAGGTATGGGCAGGGGAGGGATTTAGAGGAAGTATAGGTGAAAGAAGATTAATCATGGCCCATGTTTGTGATAGTCTGTATTCTTGTGAGTGAAACCAAGTCAGAGAGAAAAATCAGTCAGTACTACATTGCTACTACAGAACTGCACACTTCTGTTCCCGCCAAAAAGAGTCCAAATGCACTCTAGTCTTTTTCTCCTGCCTATATTCCCTGCTGGAAAAACGACAGCACCAATCAAGCCTTGTTTCCTTAATGGTTGTTGTCATTAGATCTTATAAAAACTACAAAGAGAAGAAATTGTTTGTTTTGCATATTGTAGGCTGTTAACATCCTTTGCTTGTCAGATTCTCCACCATTACAGACAGGGACTGTCACTGTGCATTAATTTGCCCCTCAGCAAAACAATGGTACCTGCTGTACTAACTGTAAAGCTAAAGTGACAGAGTCCTTTAAGCAACTCAAATAAACACATCCCTGTCACTTTGAAATCAGCAGTGTTCCCTGGCATTATTTTCCAGGTGCTAGTGAAGGTTAAAGGAGGAAGCAAGAAGCTCATTGACTTTCTTTGCATCTATCTCTATCTATACTGATTTTAACCTTGCCCAGAAAAGGTCAAGCATAAAATTATTTCCTCAGAGCAACTGTCTTCAGAGGTTTGAATTAACATAGATGGAGAATGTCAGAGAAAAAAAAAAAAAGTTCATTTTACCCTAATTGGATTAAGAGAAGTCTCCTGTTTACTGCAAGGGTGAGATTTCACTAGACTAGAAACTGCTGGGTTGACAGAAAGGGATTAATTTATGTGCTTCTGGTCAGGTTGTTGACTAATAATGTATTGATCACATCTGTAAGATATGCTGAGTGTCTGTCAGAAGGGAAGACACACTGGGATTGCAAATTGCTAGCATATCTGACAGAATCAAAGCTACATTAATACTATTAAGCAGCAATAAATAGGCTGCACCATATATCAGATGCAGAGTCTGATGTTATATGTCTTGGAGCAGATACTGTAACCAGGCATAATACCCAACCTTAGCAATGAGTGACTGACTTGTGGAGTTGCTGTAATTTTTTTTTCTTCTGCTTTTCTCCATGTTCCTGCAGACATATTGAACTCCTACATTTTAATCCCAGTGGAGCCTGCAGGTGGTATTGTCCTTGCTTTGAGGAGTTATTAAATTCTTAAGGTCACCCTAAAAAAGATTCCATTCAATTGAGTTAATAAAAACACTGGGCAAGGGTTTGCTCAGAGTGCAGATGCCAAAGCCTTGGGAACTGGACTGTCTCTTACAACATCAAGCTGAAAGAATCTTGTAAACCATATCCTAATGTGAAGATGCTAGAAATGCTGCTTCTGTGATGTTGTGGCTTGGGTGGAATAGGGACACTTGATCTTTGCTTAAGGAAATGTCCTGCTTAATATTCATATACTTTCAGAAGGGATAGGCTCTAGTGATTTCCACTGCTAAGAGTTTTAAACTTTCTGCAGAGCAATAGTAACTCTTCCTTTTGTTGTCTCCACATATGTATGCAGAGAGAGACACAAAGATAAATAGGTGTACATAAAAATGTAGATTAGATGTATAGATCCAAGGCTGATCTGTTGTTAACCCCTGCTTTGTACTTAACAAGAGTGACTAAGCCTGATGTTTTTCCAATAATACTAAGATTTGCTGAATGTTCTGTTACTCAGTAAAGCTCCTGAAGAAGAATATTGCATTTAGCATGTCCCTACTAAGAAAGTATTACATTAGAATCAGCATGGCCAAGTCAGATATGGCGATGCACTTTCTGAGCCCTTTCTAATAACTGATGGCGTGAAACAAGGCTGCGTTCTTGCACCAACTCTATTCACACTCTTTGTCAGCATGATGCTCCAAAGGGCCATGGCAGAATTTGATGACTAGGATGGTATCTACATTAGATATTGTACTGATGGAANCAAGCCTTGAGGCCATGCTGCTGAGAACGCAGCTGCGTTGGGCAGCTCACGTCTCCAGGATGAAGAACTACTGCCTTCCTAAAATCATACTCTATGGTGAACTTTCCCCTGGCTGTAGCAAGAGAGGAGCCCCGAAGAGGAGATGCAAGGACTCCCTGAAACAACATCTCAGCCTTGGCCATATTGCTCCCCTGAACTGCTCTCCTCTGGCCTCCACTCAGCAGCTCTGCACACACACTAGTTTGAATGCCGCGCATGGTTTGGAGCAGGCACGCAGGATCACTCTGGAGGAGAAAAGACAGTGCAGAAAGAATTGTGTCTTGCAGCTTCTACCTCCTGAGGAGTCCTTGTGCTGTGCCTTTTGCAACCGCTCTTGTCTGTCCCACATTGGCCTTTGCAGCCAGCAGCACTTGTAAAAAGTGCTGATGAGAAGCATGGATGGAGCCCTCCCTGGATCTTCGCTCGCAAAGCCTAGCCATGATGATGATGACTAAGAAAGTATGTTGCGCATCCAGAGCTGTTTATAAGTTTGATTAGTAATATTTTTAGGGAGTTACACAATGCAATTAACTCCACAGATCACTGGGAGTTACTCATTCCTCTGATGACAGTATACAGTATCTGAAAACCAAAACTAAGAGCAGGATTTAAAGTCATTTAAAGCTGATTTCTTTACAGTTCTCTGATAAGAAAAAGAGTCTTACATTGGAGTTCTCCTTTTTTGTCTTTCATCTGCTGGATATGAGTTGTGTAGGGTAGTTTTTAATCACCAGCTACTTCCCTAATAAGCATGATAGACTTCCATTGATTTGCAAGAGGAATTGTTTGTTTGTAATGTGATAGTAATGTGACAGTAATGTGATATCCAACCCAATCAGACAGACTTGAGTGCTAAATTCAGAAGTTTCCCTAATTTTTCATGCACATTTTTAAGAGGATGATTTTTGGTTTAGTGTGTGCTTTATCATGGAAATTAACCAATTTTAGCCCTTGTCCTTAGGTATAAGCTCACATTAACTCAGACTGCTTAAGCCTGGAATAACATTTTGACATTCTTTCCACATTTCCAGTCAGTAGTGGATCTATCTCAGAAGCTTCCACAAGCTAAGAAATTCTCTTCCTGTATTCAGAAAGAAAAAGTAGCAATTATTAAAAAGAACATATGGCAGGTGCCTTAAAACTCCAGGGTGATGCTAAAGCATATGACTTCAGCTCATTATAAGCCTTTTCTAGGTTTTTCTTAATTGCTCTAGTAATTAAAATTCACCAAAAATTGTGAAAATGCCAAACAACTAAATAATGCATTCCTAATACATGCATCTCAATATTGCATGTAAGAAAATATAGGTATTTTTAACATTCTGAATGAAGTTACTTAGTCATCTGTGTGGTTACAGGAATTTATTTATTTAAGCATCCAGGTAAAATGTAAATCATTTGTCAACATGATGTGAAGAGTTAAGGAGTGCAAATTCCATCTGTGATCAATAAAGAGCTTGAAATAGTTTAAGAGTAGTTTTAAAAGACTTTGAAAGGTCTTATTCAATCTGAGATTTCATCAAAGCCACTGATGTTAAAAAACAATGTCAGCATCACATAGGGAGGAGGAGAAGTTAGAGGCAGAGTTTAAAGAGTTTTAACAGAAATATAAAGCCTGGATTTGTAATGAACAGCTACTTTTTTAATATATATATATGAAATTGGATTCTTAAATGCAATCCTTGAGGTGTTTAGCAGCACTAGAGGTTAGGTAATACCCTGGAGGAAACAGTTATTTTAAGAATATAATCTGAAATGCATGGCATCATAGCCATTGCAAATTGCCTTTCAGAAGAAGCTTTAGTTATTATGGGTTTAATCAATCCTAGCTGTAAGGAAATTAAGAGAACAGTGTAAACAGAAGAAAACACTGTTCTTTCTTAAAGGGAAAAAGACAGAATTACAAATAATTAAGCTTTTAAGAGGCTTACAAAAAATTTCCTTTTCCTGAGAAGGAAGGAAGGGGAAGTGATTATCTATTAGTAATATTTTATTACAGCCAAAAAGACCTCTAGCCCTTTAATTGAACAGAAAAATTAAACATTACGTTATGAAACTAGATGCTCCATCTAAAATTATTGTACATGTAGCCCAGGTAGGGTTTGCTGGGCACCCAGAAATTCAGGGGGCAGTCATTAGTAATTAGTTTGGGGAAAATCATTTAGGTATCCTCTCTTCTTTGTAAAATTGTGTAACCATGTTTTCCAGGGTACTATTGAGGTGCTGCAAGCCTAAAACTATAATTCCACTTTATCCTTTACTGCATCATTTGTGAACTTGGGAATGCATTTTCACCTGCTACTCATTTTTGTCTTATTCAGGAATTTACTCCTGATTAGAGAAAAAAATCCTCTTGAGGTAGGAACCTAATGAGTAGGGATGCAAACAGATTTTCTGCCACCTGTGTGGAGCACTGAGAGTTCTCTTGGCTCCTCCTTTCCTTTCCTGTTTTCTGTCCTCTGGATTTCTTACTCTTGTGACATTATTCCCATCCCTGTATTGATGTTATTGTCTCTCTACAGTCTCCTCAGTCATAAAATCAGAGTCATTTTAGACTCTGCTTCTTCCTTTAAACCTGTAGTAGCAGACCTTTAACTGATCTTCCACTGCCTTCTGTAATAAAGAGAGGCTTGCAATAGCTTAGCCTCCTGTAAGATATGACCTGAGTCACTGCTAAATACACAGCATGTTGGGGGAAAATAAGGTGTGGAATTATATTACTTGAAAACTGTCTTGGAAAGTGAGTGTGTGCGTGCGTGTGTGTGTGTGTGTGTGTGTGTGTGTGTGTGTGTTCAGAGATACAACAAGGCTGTGGGACAGACACTGGGGTGTTCCCTAGTTTTAAGTTTACAACTCCTTCAGGCAGTGCCACCTTGGAGCAGCTGCAGGTTGTGGATCCATAGCTCAGGCTTGTCTTGTTCAGCTAGGGAAAAAGATTGGTACTGGTATGGCTAGGCTTCGTGAATGAAGCTC
>VWZO01008972.1:144950-156266 GCA_013396975.1 Bucco capensis | reverse complement strand
AAGGGTGCAGGGGGCAAGAGGCTGGGGCCACACTCTGCTCAGTGGTGCCCAGGGCCAGCCCAAGGGGCAATGGGCACACACTGGAAGCCAGCAGGTTCCATGGGAGCAGCAGGAGCAAGTTGTTTGGTGTGAGGGTGCAGAGCCCTGGCCCAGGCTGCCCAGAGAGCTTGGGGAGTGTCCTTGTGTGGAGAGATTCCCAAGGCAGCTGGAGGTGATGCTGGGCAAGCTGCTGTGGGTGAGCCTGCTGGAGCAGCGGGGATGGACTGGATGATCCCCAGAGGTCCCTTCCAACCCTCACCATGCTGGGATTCTGTGATCGTTTCCCCAGAGGAGATCCAATTGCTCTCACAGGGTCTATATAATGAGGAGGAATGGAGGCATCCCATTTCATTTCCACTCCTGACCAAGTCATGGAGATACTGCACCACCTCCCCTTGGCTTTCATCCACACCATACCCTGAAGGATGCAGCAGCCCCACAACCATTCCAGTTTGCTCAGTAACCTTTGCCAGACACTTCCCTGGGTGCCCCTTGCCATGGGGAGAAGGTGAATCCACCGTTGCTTTCTTTCTCCCTCCAAATCATCCTTGATTTCATTCAAACCAGCTTGGGAAATAATAGCCCAAAATAAGCCAGGCTGGCAGGGAAGGCTGGAGGGAGAGGACTATGCCCACTGCTATGGCAACTGCAATCACTCCCTGCCCTGCTGTGGGAGGCTTAGCTGCCAATTTGTCTTTATTTCCCAGAAGATTGGCTCAGTCCCAGCCCAAGGCATGCAGCGAGTCAGTGTCTCCTTGGGTGGGCAAGCTGACACCTCACAGTGAGCCCTGGGCACTGCTGGCAGGGCAAGAGGCAGCCAAGGAGCAAGGAAAATCCAGCGGCAGCAAGCTTTTGGAGCTGGGGGGAAAGGAGCAGAGTTGTGGTTTGGGTGCTGGGTCTCCCCCTCCATCCATTTGCATGGTGACAAGACCGGGACACCTGAAAATAAATCAGGCACACCAAGAGTGCTCTTATGGGGAAGCATGGGCTGCAGGCAAGGGAACCAGATGTTTAAAAAGGTTTGAAAGCAAACCTAAAACCAGAGGAAAAAGACAGTAAAAACACCTCAGCCTTCTCCAGATCACTTCAGACTCCTCAAGGAGATTGTTGGTTGAGACTAAAGCAAATCAGGTGGGTGAGATTTGGGCTGCTCAGCCACCCTGCCTCACACACGGGCAGGCATCAACCCGTTGGGTCCTTGGCCAGCCCAGTCCCATCTCCTTCAGACCCTGAGGGAGCCCAGATCTCCTTCACAAGCTCCTTCCCAGAGCTGGATAAGGACATTTGAGCTGAGGTCAATGCAATGAGGTTCTACAAGGCCAAGAGCTGGGTCCTGCACTTGGGGCACAACAACCCCATGGACACTCCAGGCTTGGGGCAGAGTGGCTGGAAAGGTGCCCAGCAGAAAAGGACCTGGGTAGGCTGGCCAACAGACACTGAAGCAGAGCCAGCAGTGTTCTCAGGTGGCCAAGAAGGCCAACAGCATCCTGGCTTGGATCAGCACTAGTGTGGCAGCAGGACTAGGGCACGGATTGTCCTCCTGGACTGGGCACTGGGGAAGCTACACCACAATCCTGGGTTCAGTGTGGGCTCCTCACTCCCGGAAGGACACTGAGGTGCTGGAGTGTGTCCAGAGAAGGGCAAGGAAGGTTCTGAAGGGTCTAGAGCACAAGTGTGGTGAGGAGCAGCTGAGGAACTGGAGAAGAAAAGGCTCAGGGCAGACCTTCTCACTCTCTGCCACTCCCTGCAAGGAGGCTGGAGTGAGATGGGGGTTGGTCTCTTCTCCCAAGGAACAAGTGATATGGCAAGAGGAAATGGCCTGAAGCTGTGCCAGGGGAGGTTTAGATTGGGCATTAGGAACAATCTCTTCCCCCAAAGGGCTGCCAAGCACTGGCACAGACAGCCTAGGGCTTGAAGTCACCATCCCTGGAGGGGTTTACAATATGTGTAATGTGGTGCTGAGGGGCATGGCTTAGTGGTGAGCTGGCAGTGCTGGGTAATGGTTGGATATGATGGTCTTAAGGACCTTTTCCAACCAAACAACCCTATGATTTTTGGTGCTATTGGGGGGTTTCATGCAGTGGGTGTCTCTTGGACTTTTACCCAAACTCCTTCCTTTGGAGATCACCTGAAATGTCCCTGCAAAGCAGCAGGACTTGAGGACTCTGTTGGCTGTTTCCAACCTGCCATTTCTTGCTGAGGACAGGGTTTCAAGAAGTTTAACATCCACCCCTAGCTCCCTGGAGAAGTAAGGATGACACTCAGCTTCCTTTGGGATCCTTTGAAGCAGACAAGCCAAGTTCAGTGCTTCTGCTGAGCACCAGGGTGACAAGCCCATCACAACAGGGCTGAGTGGGAGCAGTGAACCTTCACAGCTCTGGGTTGTGTTTCTTCACAGAAATATAATCTTCAGCCTTTAGACTTTTTCCCCCACCCTAAACTACAACTTGTCAATAGCTCCTATGAAATAAACCTGAGGAAGATACAATTAAACTCAAATCTAGTGACTTCTTCACTTACTCAGAAACATTATAGGCACCTTCAACATGGAAATTAAATACCATTTGAAACATCCTCTGTTGGCAGGTCGAAGTATTTCATTTCAGCTTTTAAATGGCATTTCCTTCTGGAGCTTTCCCTCCTATGCTTCATTCTGCTGAAGACAACACCACTCCTGGTGTCTGCCTGGTGAAGGACTCGTCCCTGGGCAAGTTCCTGAGCCGTTTCAGATCATCTTCTCTTTGGTTTTCACATCAGCTTTCCTCAAACCAAGCAGGTCTCTGTCTCAATGCTCCTGAGTGCCTGGGACACTTCCCCAACTGGATTCCTCCCAGCCTGTCACCCTGGGCCCTGCTACTGCAGGTTCTAATTCAGAGCCAAGCAGGATGCTGCATGCTCCCAGTTTGGGTCTGAAGACTAATTAATCATGGAATGTTTTGGGTGGGGAGGAATCTCTAGAGGTCATTTAGTCCAACCCCCCTGCAGTCAGCAGGGACATCTCTAACTAGATCAGGTTGCTCACAGCTCCAAAGAAACTGACCTGGAATGGTTCAAGCTACAGGGTATCTTCCACCTCTCCAGGCAACTGGGCAACTGGGAGGCTGACCTGGGATTGGGAGTTGTGTCCTATTGTCCCTCTATGGCCTTGTCTTGTTTCCTTAGCCATGCTCCTCAGGGTCTCCATCCATCTCCCCAGGGCTCAACCATAGATCCTGGGCTGTCCTTCTCTCTCCAGAGCTTCAGCCTTTCCCTGGCATCACTTATGCTGACCTCAGGTGAGCTGCACCCTTGTGTCTTGGATCAGGATGTGGTTCCTGTTGCCTGAAGACCCAGTGGTGTCTGAGAACCCTCCAGTAGCAGGTTTGACCAGAGGAAGGGAGTATTTTAAAGACAGTGGAGCTCAGCTGGCCCACACAGCTGGAGATAGGAATGTGTTTCTAGCCATGATAAACTTGGAGCTGCAGCATGAGGCTCACTGCATGGTGGCCACACGTGTGGGCATAGAATTACTTGGGTTAGATGAGACCTTTAAGACTATTGAGTCCAAATTACATCTCTGCAGGCACAACAGTACCAGCTGCCTTGGGAGTTGCAGGATAAGGATGTTCCTAAGGACAACTCAGGGAGGGCTGGTGGCTTCTTGAGGCTGTCTCACTATGATGTCCCATGAGCAACTGTCCCACATTGCTCAACACCACCAGGCCTGTGGCACATGTGGCATATCATGTGGAGTCACTGGATGCTGGGAAGTAGAATATACACTTTCAAAGAATCCCAGANCTGACTAGGACAGAGTGGTGTCAGTGACTTGGGGACGGGAATGAGCTTTTTCATCCTCTTCTTATCCTTCCATTGGCATCCCCTGCCTCAAGATTGACTCCTCCACAGGACCCACACACTGCCCCGTCTTCCAGAGCCACATCCTGGACCCAGACCAAGTCCCCACTACCCTCACCTCCTCCCCGCTGTTGCCAGCTGCCCCGGAAGATCCCTGCTGTCGCTGCTTTGGCCAGACTCTGTCCACCTTCCCCGCCTCCCGGTACAGTATCTCCCGGGCGCCCTCCCTGCTCCTTGGGCTTTGTCAAAGCACATTTCCCAATTAGAGGATAAAAATATTCCATCCCTGACTCGGCAGGCTATCGATTTTGCCTGTAGCTGTGGAGGGGGCGAGGGCAAGCGTGCGCGGGGTGGGGAGAGGTGAAGGGCTGGAGGCACCAAGCGCAGCTTCCTCCCCTCCCCTAGCCCTCGGTGCTGCTGGTGATTATTCATGGCGGTGGAGAGCAGCGAGCAGGAGCGGTTAGCTCAGCTGACCACTGATAGGGAACAGGGGATCGATACGGGATTGACACAGGCTGGCCAGGGGGAACAGCGACTGGAGATGGGCGGGAGGATTCTGGGAGGAGTGAGGGGAAGAGGGAGAGAAGGAACAAAAGCCAGGGAAAGGGAGGAGAAGCGTGGAGAGGGTGGGAGGAGCGGTGAAGGGAAAGGAGAGGATAGAGGAGGAGGCAGCAGGACAAAGCCCCCAGCGTGGCCCTCAGGAGCTCATGGGTGGGCGCTGTGCCGGCACGCAGCCCTCAAACAGCATGAGGTGTGATGGGGGGGAGAGGTGACGTGCGGTGAGGAGCCTAGGTGAATGTCTAAAGCTCCTTTTGAACACCAGGTGTGGGCTCTGTCCCTGCTGCAGGTGTGTACGCATCACCACATCACCACAACAGCCCTGCCCACTGTGGCCAATAGCATGAGAAGTAATGAACGTTGCTCTGCTGTCAAAAGCACCCCAGCAAGACCCAAACAGCACGCAGGAAATGATCTGTTGACCTCGGATCTTCTCTTCCACCACCTCGTGGTGTAACTCCACCTCCTTCTGCTGACAGGAGCTAGCCCTCAGCAGCATAGTCTGTCCCACACGACTGCTGGTGTACCTACCTCACACCAGCAAAGCTCCCCAAACCTCAGTTTTATTCCTCACTCTAGATAGTACCTTCCAGAGGTGCTGGAAGAATGAGGTCTTGTTTTCTCTCACCTTGGTCATCCAGGTCATCTCTCTGCCCAGCGAAGCCAGTGAAGCCCTGCCATGGAGCTGACAGCTCACAGACTGCTTGCTCACTGAGGACCAATGTTTCACTTGGTGGCCCTGGTACTTCCTGTCCCTCGAGGTGAGGAGCTGGTCCTGAATGCTCACTAGAGACTGCAATGTCCTGCTTCTGTGGGAAAGCCCTGAGCAGCCTGGGGAGTGCACAGGAGCCAGGTGAGACCTGGCAGTCACCCTCTTGTTTGACTCAGCTTTAGTGAGGTCCTTGCTGAAGCTCACCTGGGAGCTTCAGATTTAGAAGGAATCTGTAGACATCTTGGAGAGCCATGGAGCAAAGGGACAAGAATATGATGTTGGGAAGATGTGGCCTTTAAGGAAGAGTATCACAGAATCACAGAATATCCCAAGTTGGAAGGGACCCACAATGATCATCAAGTCCAACTCCTGTTTAGGCATAGGACAACCCCAAAGTCACACTATGTGTTAAGAGCATTGTCCAAGTGCTTCTTAAACTCCATGGAGAAAGCAGTGAGTTCATGTGCTCCAGAAGGGCAGGCCACTGGCTGGTTTTTTTCTCCACCTGTATTGAGGCAAGCACAAGAGATGCCATGCAAGGCTGAAGGTAGCATCCCAAGCATGAGCCAATTCCTCTCTGAGGATTTTGGTGGCCAATGGTGACACCAAACATGATAGTTAACAGAGGTCTGGGGGGAAATAGTGTGGCTATTCCTGCAGAACTCTGAGAGACACTGCCTGTGGTATGGAGGTCTGGCAAGGGGAACTTGGACCAGAAGGACAGAAAATTGCTGAACTTCTCAAGGACTTGGCTGCTCTAGAGGACTGGGCATGACATGCTTGGGGTCTTTTGCTGCGCCAGGAATGGAAGAGTCAAAACATGCCTTGATCTTCAAAGTCCTTCAACTGCCAACAGCACAGACTGCTCTTCACTCTGATCTGATCTGGGCTTTTGGCCCAAGAGAGGGAGACAGCAGGACTCCTTCCAGGAGCAGAAGGCTTTTCACCCACCTTTGTACAATAAGAAGAATGACCTTTCCCAGTCCAAAAGTTGACTTTTCTTTCATTTTACTCTGGGCTCTGCCAGCTCTCCTGCCCATGACCTTCAAGAGGACACCCACACACAGAAAGTCTTCAAGGCTTTTCCTTCTACTGACCTTCACCAGCACTTCATGTCAAACAACCCAACCCCGGGCGAGGCCAGCTGGCCTTCAGCAGAACCCAACAGAGCCTTTGGTTGCTTCCCAGTCAATGGGAAGAAGACAGACCTTCCAGGCACCTTGTCCTGTGCCAGAGAATTCAACCTACAGAGGACATACCAACCTGGAGACACATATCTGCTGCTTGGTCTGGATGGGAAGTGCTCTGAGCCTTTTCCCATCCACACAGCCCACAGCCGGGAAAGGCAGATATATTTATCTCCTCTTGGCACCAGCCAAAACAAGAGTATTGGAGGGAGGGAATGGGGTGGTGGGAGAACAGCACTTTGATTTTTATTTGTTCTTTTTATGGACTCTTAAAGGCACAGCCTGGCAGTTGATCCTTCTTAAGGCAGGAGGCCCAACAGGCCTGTGGCTTGAGGAACCTCAACCCAGAGGCCCGGCCTGTCACTCCTGATCTATACCACCATGTCAGCCTTCTGAAAGGATCCTCTCCATCTCCTCCAACAATATATGACCCCTGTCCACTGCTCCCATTAATGCATAAAAAATCATTAGGCATTTCTATGGAGACCCATCACCATAAAGCCTGCCTTCCAAATGCACTCCAGCAGGAGGTGGCCAAAGTAAACTGCAGGCGATGTCTGCGGCAGGAACCTTCTCCTCCTCACGCATCCCATCCCACCCCAGCCCTCCCCCGGCCCTCGCCGCCTCCTCTCCCCTCGATCAATTTTATGGTGCTTGCCTGGGCTTCATTAATGTTTCCGGAATCTCTCTCTGCCCTCTTTAAAAATTCTTAATTAAGCAAGGGGTGTTTTTTTCTGTTTACACTTGAACTAATTACACTTGGAAACCCGACAATAAAACATCAGCTCTGGGCCATTAGGACCTGCCGCGGCCCCGGCAATTCAGGAACTGCCACGCTCCGCAAGGAGATAGGAAGGCTGGAGATGGAGCCCTTCTGCCTAGCTTCAGTCAAGAGGACGCCAGGATCTTCAGCTGGTACATGGAGATGGGGGCCAAGGGTTCGAGCAGCCAGATGTCCCCTTTAGCTCTTCCTTGTTTCCTCCGGATGCGCTTCCCCCAGATAAGGGCTGGCAGAGCATCCTCTCCCGGAGCTCGGCGCTGTTTGCCACGCATGGCTTCTCCACATCACTGCCCTCATTTCTCCAGAGACACTTTGGCATAGTGGGTTCCAAGGGTGGTGAGACCTGGAGAATGGGCCTACATGGAGGATGTAGGCCTGGGATGGCAGTGGTTGGGTTGTCTCCAACAGGTCAGGCTTGAGTGTTTGTATGTGCCAAGGGAGATGCTCTCCTGGGTGGCCAAGGAGCAGAAGGGATGGAGCAGAACCTCTGTCTCCACCAACAAGAGAATGTGCCATGGCCTAGTGGTGGTTGCAGCACATCTAGCACACCTGAGGAGATTGGACTCAGCTTCTTGCCACTGCAGGAAACTTTCTTGCTGGCCTTTGTCTGCCTTGGGCTTTTAGCATCCATCCTTGAGGCCAGGAGCTGCTGCTGTGGTTCTGAGGCCCTGGGGTGCTGGTACCAGACTGGTGCTGGTACCAGACTGATGCTGGTGAAGACCCTTTAAGCAAGAGGTGATGCAGCTAGTGTTGGACACAGTGTCACCAATGACAGGGAACTGCCCATACCACCACCTGAGTGCTCAGAAGTCCTCAAGAGCACAGCAAGAAGGGACACCCAGAAGCTGTTCTGCTCCATTCAGAATCAGGCAATGCTGGTCATTGGTTCAACACCCACCATGGTGGTGGGTCTCCAAATACCAGCTCTGAACTGGTACCTTCTGTCTTCTTTCAGTCCCATCTAGAGCTAACCTCCCTTGTGTCAGGAAAGCACATGGGGCATGATGAAGGTGGGACTGGAGTTGCTGAGAGCCTTTGGGTTGTGTCTGCAGCAGCAATATGGAGAGGAGGAAGGCAGAACAAAGAGGGTGTTGGTAGCTGCACATTGGCAGCTTCAGAGGACTCAGGTCCTCAGGGCTGAGGGATGAGCATCCTACATAGGCCACTCAATCAGGCAGCCCCTCAGGCCCTCAGAGGACCCACCAAGAGGAGAGGAGGGAAACCATCTCCTGATGGCCCAGCCCTTGCTCAGATGCTTTCCTGAAATCCTCTCCAGAGCTCCAGGGCTCCTTCTGCAGGGAGTGTGGCAGTTGAGCCCCATGGGGTATTTTCTCTTCTGCATCCAGGTCTCACCCAGCCAGGACTGGAGAGGGCTTTTGCAATGCAGAAAACACCCTGAGCAAGACCAAACACTCCCATCCAGTCCCACAACCTGCTCCCCACGTTGCTTCCATCCCAAAAGGCTTCCCAGCACATATCTGCCTTTTGCAACCCCTATTCCCTGGCAGCTAGGAGCAGGAAGCTTGGGAAAAGCATCTCCCTGCCCTGTTCTTCCTTCTCTGTAGGAGATGTCCAAAAGAGCCATCTCCAAAGCCTTCTCTCCTCTTTTCTTCTCCAGAGGAGGTGAGCAGTGCAGTGAGCTGCTCCCCAGTGCAGAGCTCCTGCAGCCCTAGGCTGGGCTCAGGCTCACACACATCTCCTGGGCAGTGCCAGGGCAAGGGCAGAGCAGACCCCTCACTGAGATCCCTCCTGACTGATCTGCTCAACAAACTCCTTCCCATGGTGAGAAATGAGGTGCCCATTTGTTCCATAAAGAAGTATTACTAAATTAAATAAACACACATGCAAAGCTTTGGGGAAGCAATGTTGCATTTTTTAACTTAAAGCCCCCTCTTTGGGAGCCTAATTCTGGAAGAAAGGAGTGGATTTTCTGGGGAATGGAGGGAGGAAGATGAGACTGACATTGTCTGTTCCAACACACTCATCTTTTCTTTCTCCTCTCCTATTTGAAGCAGAAAATTTCCCATTTTGGAAGAAAACCTGAAGCAAAACCTGAGCAAACTGTTGATTCCTTCCCCAGGATCCCTGCTGCCCACCTGAGCTCCCAGCTCTTCTTCCAGACAGCAGCAAGGCATCACCATCTCACCCATGAATCCCTCTGATTTTGGAGGCTTATTTTATCCCTTCTGGACTTGACCTGCTTGGTGCCAGCTGCTGGGACATTACAAACCTGCCCAGAGCTCACTGCAGACATCCCAGGTGAACTGTGCTTAGGGCTGCCAGTGATCCCTATCTTGCCACCAAACTGGGAATCCCTAGGAACGCTGCTGGGAGGATTTTGTTCCTGCACAGCAGAGCTTCACCATGCCCCAAACATGTGGTATGAGCAAGGGAAGTGCATTGCCTTCCTGGGCCATAAGGGAAACTGAGGCATGGAGCAGAAGAGCAGCTCCCTGGGATTCACCAAGCCAGGGCAGCAGCCTGGGAGGAGAGCACTTGCTCCCTGTCCCATGGCACACAGCAGCTGGAGCTGAGATCTGGCACATAAGCAGAGCTGGTGATGGGGAATAAAGCCATCCCAGGGATCAGGAGTGGAGCATGAGGCTGCTGGGAGGAGAATAAGGAGGGAGAGGAAGAAGGAGCAGTGGGGACCAGGACTGGGTTCCCAGCAGTGTCGCTCTCAGGGTGATTGACTCAGGTTGCATCGATCTCAGTGTTGTCTGCCATGCAGGGGAGGGACAGGAAAGCTCTGAGGGGGAAGAAAATAGCAAGAAAAAGGGTAAATCCGGAGGTGGGTGATTTCCTATCCATTCTGTTGCTCTAGAGGGAGGCAAAAAAAGCAGACAAACACAACCCCTTCCTAGCAGACCCACTCCAGTGCCACTCTGGAGCATCCTGAAAACACCAGCCACAAGTCACAGGGAGCACCTGATGCAAAAAGCACCTGGGGGTAACCTAGGGCCCCACATCCAAACCCTGTTCATGTTCACACCCTCCCTCAGTACCTGCTCCTCCTCCTTCTCCCAAACCCTCCCTCAAAGCCCCCCTCAGAGTGCTCAAGCTGAGACCAGACAACTCATCACACATAGAAGGCATGGGCATGGTGGGCTCCAGACCAGGCACCATGCTGTGCCAACAGCCCAGTTAATGCTGCACCAGCAGCAGGAATAAGCCAACAAGATACCTCCTGTCCAGGGCTGTTTGCTTTCCCTTGAGTGCCTGCAGGCATCCATGGGGACCAGGGAGCTGCAGGGAGGATGGAGAGATGCTCACCCCATCCCTGCTCCACCCTGCCCACCCCTGGGGGTGCTAAGCAGGGCTTAACCCTCTTGGGAATGCTCTTTGGGAGAGAGGAATCTCCCTGATGAACTGGAAGCGAGGTCTGAGGGAGGATTTGCAGCAGGGAAAGCACCAAAAGAAGTGGAGAAGAGAAAGAGGAAAAAGGAGGATGAGGAAGGAGGAGAGGGATGGAGAAGTATATCAGTGCAGGAGGATTGCATGGGAACGTTGGCCCTTCATACCTCTCCTGGCCATGTCCCCACAGGAGGGGCCACCCTGGGGTGTCCTCCTGGCTGGGATACTAAATTTTGGGGCACAAAGGAGACAAGGTCACTTTGTCCAGCTGGGTGCTGGTGGGCAGGGCACAAGGCCCAGCACAAGGCCATCTCCTCCCTCTCTTTTTCTCCTAGCTCTTCTCATAAACGTCTTTCCACATCAAGACCAGAAAAACTGCAGCTCCTGGAAATGCCAGGCAAGGAAACAGGGAGGCAGGATGGATGGGGTGGGAGAAGGGATGAGCAGCTACAAGTCCTGCTTGCCCTGGGGGCATTAAAGGTGAAAAGGAGCCTTCCCCATGTGTGTCCCCCCAAAATAGGTCAGGAACCAGCAGTGGGCCTTGGGTTGTTGGACCCAGAGCCCTGTCCCCCTCAGCAGCTGTGTCCCTGGGATGCATGTTGCCAACAGAGACTTGCAGAGACTTGGGAGGAAAGCTCCCTGAAAGGAGAATGGAGAGAGGTGGGGATTGGTCTCTTCTCCCAGGAAACAAGTGATAGGACAAGGGTAAAGAGTTGTGGTCAGTGGAGCAGAGTCTAACTGGAGGCCTGTGACTAGTGGTGTGCCCCAGGGGTCAGTGCTGGGGCCAGTACTGTTCAATATATTCATCAATGATCTGGATGAAGGGGTAGAGTGTTCCCTCAGCAAGT
>VWZO01008972.1:122356-144862 GCA_013396975.1 Bucco capensis | reverse complement strand
CAGGCTGCCCAGGAGGCTGTGGAGTCTCCTTGACTGGAGCCATTGCAGAGCTGCCTGGACACATTGCTGTGTGAGCTGGTCTAGGTGATCCTGCTCTGGCAGGGGGGGTGCACTAGATGATCTTTCTAGGTCCCTTCCAACCCCTGACATACTGTGATACTGTGATACTGTAAATGGCCTCAAGCTGCACCAGGAGAGGCTTTAGGTTGGACATTAGAAAATTTCTTCATGGAAAGGGTTGTCCAGGCCTGTGCCAGGCTGCCCAGGGCAGTGCTGGAGTCACCATCCCTGGAGGGGTTTAAAAGACCTAGAGATGTGGTGCTGAGGGACATGTGGTTATACCTGATGATCTTAAAAGTCTTCTCAAACCTAAACAATTCCATAATTCTGTCATTCTAAGCCTGCTGAGGTCAGCACCCAAGCCCCCATGCCCCCCATGCACAGCCATGTGCCTCCTGGACCCCACCTAGGACATCAATTAATGCTTCCCTGCCCTGTGGGCTGGTTCTTTGCCCTTCAACCCCTCCAGCACCAAATCCCAGTGCCCAAACACCCCCAGGGTGGGCAGCTTCCCACCCTCCTTCCCACTCTGCATCCTCCCTTCCCCTTGCCATGGTCAGCTAAAGGGCAGGCAGTGGCCAGGCTGCAGCCTCATCCCCTCCCTCTGCCCTTGCTTCCATTTGATGAGCTTCTTCTTGCTATAAATATGGTTTTGAGAGCCCATTTATCAGGTCCTGTTGCTCTGGAGCCTGCAGCCTGCAGAGCTGCTCATGACAGGTCAAAATTGACTCCTGTGATATTAGAATTGCTATTGATCCCTTCGGCACCTCGCAAGGCTCCCAGCTCCCTGACCCACTGCCAGCCTGGGCAGCTTCCTCCTGCCTGCACCCTGCAGCAGCCCTGCTGCTGCTGCCATGGGCTGGGCTGGGATCCCTCACTCCCTGTCCACCTGACACCTAGAGGGAACCAAGCACTGTGTCCTTCCACGACCATGGGCCCTTCAGCCCTCCATCTCCTCCCTCCTGCTGATGCTGGGCAGATAGGGCCTTGGAGCTGCTCTGGACACAGTGCTGGGTGAATTCCAAAGGGAGATCCTGCTCTGGTTTAGGTGATGCTGGGCAGATATGGCCTTGGAGCTGCTCTGGACACAGTGCTGGGTGAATTCCAAAGGGAGATCCTGCTCTGGTTTAGGTGATGCTGGGCAGATATGGCCTTGGAGCTGCTCTGGACACAGTGCTGGGTGAATTCCAAAGGGAGATCCTGCTCTGGTTTAGGTGATGCTGGGCAGATATGGCCTTGGAGCTGCTCTGGACACAGTGCTGGGTGAATTCCAAAGGGAGATCCTGCTCTGGTTTGGGTGACTGTCAAGGCCCTCAACCCATTGCTCAAGGACTTTGGGGCTGAGATGGGTGCTGCTCTCCAAAAAGGTCTTCAAATCTTCCATGCCTCAGTTTCCCTGTCTGCAAAATAGGCATTTCCCCCCTCCTTTTCCTGCAGATTGCCACACTGGAGGCAACTGAAGACTAAAGCTCAGGCAGTTCTCAGCCAAATTAACCTGGTTTCTTCCATTCCTGTCTCCTGGAGGATCCATGTGGGTTCCTGCTGTGCTGCAGCTTCCCAAACAACAGTGATTTTCACCTCCAGGTTCCTTTGACCTCCTGCCAAATCTTCATCCTCTTTTCCCCTGTTTTCCCACTACAGAAGATGACAGAAAGATCATTTTCTGGCCCTTCTCATATGGAATGAAGGACAGCAAAGGAACAGAGCAGGTTCCAGGATCAAACCATGCAGCAGAAGGTCCTTCTCCACTCACGTCACGATTCAATGGCCACATGCTGTAGGCACTGCAAGGGTGGTCAAGGGCCAAGGAGAGGGAGAAACCACCCATGGCTGTACATAGCCAAGATACCAACCCAGCAAGGAAATCCCTGCTGCTGGAGACCAAGGGAATACCTGGGGCAGGGTGGCTGCATGTGTGGTGGTAGTGGTGTGGTCATGTGTGGCCATTTTCCAGCCCTGCAAGGTCATATGTGGTCATATACAACCATGAATGGTCATCCATGGCCATGCAAGATCATGCCTGGTGGTGTGTGGTCATATGTGATCATTCACAGTTGCTCATGGTTGCACATGATTGTACATGGTCATGGATGTGTGTGGTCATGGGCGGTGGTGAGTGGTCATGCATGGCTGTGCATGGTCATACAGTGTCCTACATGGGGATGGATGGTCATGCATGCTCATACAGGGCTGTGATGACACCGAGAGCCACATCCCAGGTCAGGTTGCTTGGGGCTGTGAACAACCTGCTCTAGTTGCAGGTGCCCCTGTTGACTGCAGAGGGGTTGGACTAGATGAGCTTGGAATGTCCCTTCCCACCCAAACCATTTGATGATTCCATGACCTCTGTGCCCACAGCCTGGAGCAGAACCAACCACCAAGGATCTGAGGATTCCACCAGCTCCTGGGTGCAACATCATGGATGACCGAAATCAGGAGTTGGCTGCCTGAGGAGTTTACCTGGAGCCAGGAGTGGCAATCAATCCAGGGGAAGCTCTGCATCCTCCAGAGCAGCCCAGGATTCATTTCTGTTTGTCTGAAGGAGGCTAATTAAGCCTCTTCAAGAGAAAGTTCACTTTAATACTCTGATCTAGCTGACATTAAGAAGATGTCAAGGAGAGCTGGAAGGAGCTGATCTGGCCCAAAGCTCCGTTTCCTGATCTCCTTCTATGACTGGGTGACCTGCTTACTGGATGAAGGGAAGGCTGTGGATGTTATTTATCTGGATTTTAGTAAAGCATTTGACACAGTTGCCCACAGCATTCTCCTAAAGAAATTAACTGCTCTTGGCTTGGATGGGCATATGCTTTGTTGGGTTAAAAACTGGATAGATGGCTGAGTCCAAAGAGTTGTGGTTAATGGAGTGAAATCCAGTTGGCAGCCAGTCACGAGTGGGGTCCCACAGGGCTCAGTACTGGGGCCACTCCTGTTTAACATCTTCATTAATGACCTGGACCAGGGGGTAGAGTGCACCCTTAGTAAGTTTGCCAATGGCACCAAGCTGGGTGGCAGTGTGGATCTGCTTGAGGGTAGGGAAGCTCTGCAGCGGGATCTGGACAGGCTGGATGNAGTGATAGGAGAAGGGGAAATGGATTGAAACTGCAGCAGGGGAGGTTCAGGCTAGATATTAGGAGGAATTTCTTTACTGAAAGGGTTGTCAGCCATTGGAACAGGCTGCCCAGGGAGGTGCTTGAGTCCCCATCCCTGAAGGTGTTTAAGAGACAGATGGATGTTGTGTTGGGGGGCATCATTTAGTGGGGTGATAGGGCTAGGACAAAGGCTGGACTCGATGATCTTCAAGGTCTCTTCCAGCTGTAACTGTTCTATGATTCTATGATTTCAGGATCTGTTCAGCACAGCCCCAGGGCAGGGATCTGTTCACCTCTCCTGCATCCCACCTGCCTGACACCCACTGGATCAGCTTTGAGCCAATTTGGGCTTGTCAAACAGGACCAAAAATACAGTTTTATTTTCCCAGTTTATTGGCAGTTTCCCCACCTCAGAAACATTAAACAGAAGTAATTTGATTTGAAATGAAAACCAGTTCAGAATCGTTAGCACATGGAAAGCCAATTGTTCTGGGTTAGGCTGCACCTCTGGGTTTGATTTCAGCCTTTCAGGCACAGCTCAGACATTTTAAGGTCAAACTGAAGGAAATTCTTCCAAACAAAGTTGCTCTGGTGGCAAAGCAGGAGCTGTTTGGCACTGGAGCTGCTCCTATGTGAGCTGATGCCAGAGTTCAGCATCCGCTATGGGCTTCTTCCACCATCCCAGGGACAGGGAGTGGGGCCTGGTCCTGCTCCCCTGGGTGATGCTGGAAACCCTGAGCTCCCTCTGGTCCCCATGGTCCCAGGTTAGACCTGCCTGCACTGTGGCAGCTTGCTGCACACTCTGGCTGCTGGAGAGAGTGCTTGTAAGTATGGCCCTGCCTCCCTGCTCTGCTTCTGGGCAGTGGGATTGGTCATGGGGAATTGTTTCATTTGGTTATGGAATAGTTTTGGAGGTGGAGCACCCAGCAAGTTGCAGCTGAACAGGAGGAACTGTTTTGCTGTGAGGCTGGTGGAGCCCTGGCCCAGGCTGCCCAGGGAGCTGCTGGAGTCTCCATCTCTGCAGAGATTCCAACCCCACCTGGCCACCCCATCCTGTGCAAGCTGCTCTAGGATCTCCTGCTCTGCCAGGGGGGTTGGATTATACGATCTCCAGAGGTCCCTTCTAGCCCTGCCATTCTGGGATTCTGGGAGAGGCCCCACAGTGGGGAGAAGCAGCTGCTGCTCCCACCCCATGCCCATCACCCAGGGCAGAGCAAGAGCCATCGAGGCAACAAAAAAAATCTCCTGGCAGCTCCATCTCTTCTCTTTTTTTTTCCTTCCCCCCTTAAAGCAAACATCTTCATTACAGCTCGGAGTTGTTTAAATAAATGAATTAATATTGACAAACCATCAACGAGGCTAATAAATGATTAGTTAAAGGCATACATACATCACATTACGCTTAGCATTAGCTGAGGCTTAATTACTTGTGGAGAGGATCCCATTAGAGGAGGTGCTCTCCTCACCATTGCCCTCAGCAGCCCCCACCACCCCCTGGGGACCCCCTGTGTCCCAGGGCTGCAGGGTTGTGCCAAGGAATCCCATGGAATGGCAGAGGAAACCTCCCCCTGACCCTGCTCCTGGGCTTGGTTTATCAGTGCCATGAGTGGGCCAGGGCTCAGCAGGCAGAGCTGGGCTTGGCAGGAGGTTGGTCAGACAGCCAGCCCCATGCAGCATGTGAGAGGAGGCCCTGGCAAATCAAATAGGCAATAAATAATCATAACAATATCATAAAATTTTCAAATTTATTGAAAAGCAGTCCTCTGGCAGAGTATTGGATTTCTCTATTCTTTAGGCAGCTGCTGAGTTTTGGTAAATATTTAATGCCACATGGATTTTTTTTTTTGTTCCAAGTACAAATCTGAACAATTTCTAAATTTAAAACATCATTGCAGGGGCAACACAGTGAGGGCCCTATCCTGCCCCCACCCCAGTGAGAGCTGAGCCAGGAGCTGCACCCAAAGGTGTCTGTGGAGATGAGGCAGCAGAGTGCCCAGGTGGCCAAGAAAGCTAACAGCATCTGGGCCTGGAGCAGAACTAGTGTGAGCAGTAGGAGCAGAGCAGTGATCATCCTCCTGTCCTCAGCACTGGGGAGGTCACCCCTAGAGTCCTGGGGTCAGCTTTGGGCTCCTCAGTCCCAGAAGGAGCCAGAGGCATTGGAGTGTGTGCAGAGAAGGGCAAGGAGGCTGGGGAGGGCTCTGGAGAAGAAGTGTGCTGAGGAGCAGCTGAGGAACTGGGGTTGGTTAGTGTGGAGAAGAGGAGGCTCAGGGCAGACCTTAGCTCTCTCTACAGCTCCCTGCAAGGAGGTTGCAGTGAGATGGGGGTTGGTCTCTTCTCCAGGGTTAGCAGTGAGATAACAAGAGGAAATGGCCTCAAGTTGCAGCACGGGAGGTTTAGATTGGATGTCAGGAGGAATTTCTTCCCTGCAAGGGTTGTGAAATGTTGTCCCAGGCTGCCCAGGGAGGTGCTGGAGTCACCATCCCTGCAGGGGTTTAAAAAACATCTAGATGCTCTCCTTAGGGCCATGGGTTAGTGTCCTGGGGGTGCTAGGGATGGTTGGACTTGATGATCTTAAAGGTCTCTCCCAACCTTCATGATTCTGTGATTCTGAGATTCCTTCTGGCTGGTGGCATCTTGCATTGTCCTCTGTTGGCAGCTCCTGCCTTGGCCAGGTGTACCCTATGCTGTGTAACAAACTGGCTGATGGCTGAGCCCAACACTTTTGGTGAATGGAGTTCACTTGGTGCCTGGTCACAAGTGTGTTCCCCAGGGCTCAGTTTTGGGGCAAGTTCTGTGTAATATCTTTATCAAAGATCTGGACAAGGAGATGAAGGGCACCCTCAGTCACTTTGCAGATGACACCAAGTTGGGTGGGAGTGCTGAAGTGCTGGTGGGTAGAGAGGCTCTGCAGAGGGATCTGGCCAGGCTGGATGGATGGCTGAGGCCAAGGGGATATGCTTCAACAAGGCCAAGTGCTGGATTCTGCACTTGGGGCACTACAACCCCATGAACTCTCCAGGCTGGGGCAGAATGGCTGGAAGGCTGCTGGTGGTAAAGGACCTGGGGGGATTGGTCAATAGAGGCTGAAGATGAGGCAGCAGAGAGCCCAGGAGGCCAAGAAGGCCAACATCATCCTGGCTTGGATCAGCACTAGTGTGGCAGCAGGACTAGGGCAGGGATGTCCTCCTGGACTGGGCACTGGGGAGGCCACAGCTCCAATCCTGGGGTCTTCCCTGCAAGAGTGGTTAAGCCCTGGCCCAGGCTGCCCAGGGCAGTGGTGGAGTCATCATCCCTGGAGGGGTTCAAAAAAGTGTAGCTGTAGTGCTTAGGGATGTGGTTTAGTTGCATGGAGGTGTTGGGTCAGTGCTTGGACTTGGTGATTTTAGAGGTTTTTTCCAACTTTAATGATTCAAGGTTTCTCAGATCTCAGAGAAGACAAAGCAAACCCCTTGAAACCTCCTAGCACCTTCCCAGCATGTGTAGCACCCTTTGCCACCCATCCCTGGGGTCTCGAGGCCACCATGCTGGTGACACACATGGTGTCCCAGGGATGGCTGTGCCCTGCTACTGCAGGGGGGGCAAAAGGCAAGGGCCCAAACAAGGGAGAATTGAGATGAAAGCAGTGAGGTGAGGCTCACATCCATATGCATTTCGGCTTGGAGAGGTTTGTTAGGACTAAAGAGGCTCTTTCATCCCCTTCCAAGGTGTTGTAATGGATCCTGGCTGCCTTTCATCTCTGCCTGATTGATACTCAGAGCTCTAATGAGCCTGACAGGAAAAGTGGCCAAGGCTGGGGCATGTTGGGGAGGGGGAAGACACCCAGAGACCCCTCTGCAGAGAGGTTTCAAAACAGTTTCCATGTTGCAGCTAATGAGGGGATCAGGGAGGAGAGCTGGAGCGTGGTGCTGGGGGAGGATGGGGCTCCCCAAGGCTGATGGCTGCAGGTCTCTGCTCCTCTCCCAGGGACAATGAACCAATGTGGCCATAGGTGATCCCCAGGACACCTCTGCCCTCCAGCCAAAATGGGATATTTAATGCCAGAGAAGGGCTTGACATTCTCTTTTGCTTTTGTCCCTCCTGGCAGTGTCGGTCCACAAGCCACAGGCCAGTGGAGAATGGCCTCACTGATCCTTCTCCCCAGGGAGGTGGAAGGTTTGTACCCCTCCCCTGGGGAGGTGGAAGGCTGTACTCCTTTCCCTGAGGAGGTGGAAGGTTGTACCCCTCTCCTGGGGAGATGAAAGGTTGTACCCATCTCCCTGGGGAGGTGGAAAATTGTACCCCTCTCTTTCACACCTGCGGCCAGATCCATAGCTGCCCCACACCAGGGCCACTCCTCAGACCTGTCACATTCATTGCACCAATGTCCATCCAGTTGGAGCTGTGTCTCTGTGCCACCAGCAGTCAGAGTTGACTGTCCTCAGGCTCCTCTCCCTTCCAAGTAGATCCTCAGGCAGGATTAACCTCAGTGGGTCTCTAGGTCTTGACCTATACTCCCATGGAGAGTGCCACCAGAAGGACTTCTCCTGTCCCTGGAGCAGGTCCTCCTTGTTGCCAGAGGTGTGACTGTGGTGTGGCATCCAGGCTGGACTAACCTCAGCAGCTCCTTGACACTCACAGGGCACCTGAGTGGGGATGATCTCCTCCCCCAGTTCAGGGACTGGAACTAAACCATAAAATCATAGAACCAGAGGATGGTTTGGGTGGGAAGAGAACCTTCAAAGGTTGTTGTCCTGGGTTAGGGGCTGGGGTGACCCAGCCACTCTCTATTGTGTCGTGTGTGTGTGTCCCCCCATCCCCCCCCAGTCCTTGTTAGGAGAGGAAAAATTGGCAGTAAAGAGCCGAGAGGACTTATGGATTAGAAACTAAAACTAAAACTACTTTAATAAAGTAACAGAAATGAAATAAAGTATTTACAAATATGTACAGAGCCAAAATCAAACCTCAAATCCCTTTTTTGGTAACAATCACCACTGAGCAGGCCCAGCAGCAGCTGTAGCCTGGTAGGGGAGGCTGGATTCTGGAATCTTCAATTGGGAAATGAAGAGAGGACAGACAGAGTCCTCCACAGATGCTGGCCATTGAAGGAAGGGAGAAGAAGAAGGAGATAAGGAACTGACCCTCTTCTTTATACTGGATATGACATGGAATAGTATTGAATACTTATTTGGTCACTTCAGGGTCACCTGAACTGTCTGCTCCTCCATAAAAGTGCAGTGCTTTGCTCTGCACCTCTTGGTGGGACACAAGATCTAACAGTGACCTTGGTGCATTCCATTCTTCAGCCATAGTTCCAAAACATTGGGTCTGAGCTGTGAAAAACAAGCTGCTACTAGCTTCAGAAAGTGCTGTTAATTAGAGCAGCTTCAGCTGAAAAGTAAAATCACTGAATAGAGTTGTTCTGGCTTAGCCCAAACCAGGACAGTCATCTAGTCCAAGCCCCTGCAGTCAGCAGGGACATATCCAACTGGAGCAGGTTGCTCCCAGCCCCAAACAACCTGACCTGGAATGGTTCCAGGGATGAGATATCTCTCACTTCTCTGGGCAACCTGGGACAGGCTCTCACCATCCTCAGCATCAGAAATTTCTCCCTTATACCTAGTCTCAATCTCCTCTTCCAGTTTCAAACCATCACCCCTTGTCCTGTCCCAACAGGTCCTGACAAAAGTCTCTCCTCATCTTTCTGCTAGGCCCTTGAAGTCCTGGAAGGCTGCAGGAAGCTCTCCCTGGAGCCTTCTCTTCTCCAGGCTCAACAAGTCCAACTCTCTCAGCCTGGCCTCACAGCAGAGAGCTTCCAGCCCTCAGACCATCTCTGTGGCCTCCTCTGGACTTGCTCCACCAGCTCCATGTGTGTCCTGTGCACTTGTCACTGGCCCAGGAGGGACTGAGCAGGGCTGCACCCTTGGGGCATCAGGGAAAGGCTGACAGGTCCCCACGGCAGAGGGGAGGGAAGTGACCCTGGGGAGATCTTTCTTGTCCTCCCAGGAGAGAGAGAGCGAGAGGCAGGGAAAGGAGAGAGGTTATTAGCAGCTTCTCCCTTTCAGGGCCAGGCAGGCAGACTCTTTAAATAGACCTGAAGGAGTCCAGGTGTGTTGTCTTCATTGATTGGCAAGTGCTCCAAGCTGCATATTAGAGATGTGCTGGGGAGCCAAGTGCTACTGCCTTCCTCCATCCATCACCTCTCCTCTCCCTCTCCTCTTCCCCAGCTCAAGCAATACCTTCTGCCCACAGAGACACTGTTAGGTCCACTCCTGGCTCAGGCACTGGGCACTCTTCCCTGTGGCAGCTCCAACCAGCTGCAAGGAAAAAAAACCCCAAAATGACAAAAAAACCCCAAGCCAAACTACACAGCATTTCCCAGGACCCATGAGGCTTCTGGGCAGAGCATCAGTCTGCACCCACAGATGATTGTGGATTCTCATCCCAGGGGGACAGGGACTGGGGTTTTCTCCTGATGTTCACTTTCTGTTTCATTTTCCTTCTCTGGCACCCAGGCTGCAGGAATGAGAACTGACAAAAGGGAAAGGGAAAAAAGGAAGGAAGAAAAGAAAATGAAAGTGAAAAGGGGGAACAAGCAGAGAGCACAGGTACCACCACTTGGCATAAGTGTTTGGAGTTCAGAGAGACTCTCCCAAAGCCTCCAAAGCCACTGGTTCAGTGAGCAGCAGGAGCTGGGAACTGAGGGTTTCCCACATGCTGGCACTGCCTGGGTTGTGGTAGCCAGGAGTCATCCCAGCTATGAGCTCACCAAAGCCATGGAGGGACTTGCCCCGAGTTTCCAGCCCTTCAAGCAACTACTTGGGCAATTCCCTGTGCTTTGGAAGGCCACAAATGGCCTTTAAAAACCCTGCCATTCAGCATTAAAAACAAACCCCAATCTGGCCACAGACAATCCCTTTCCAAGCAACTTCAGCTCCCAAAGAAGCTCAGGACTCCGCACGACCTTGGCACCAACCTGGAGCTCCAGCCTGTGGATCACAGTCAAGCAGTCCCATGGCTGCAAAGACCAGCGACACTCTGGGCTTGAGGGGTCTGACCCAAGTCCAGGCTGGCAATCCCCTCCCTCCCTGTCCCACAGAGAGCTGGGAGATGGTGTTGGGCATCCAGGACGGAGGTGACTCGGGTCCTTCAGCCCCAAACCATTCTATAATTCTATAAATGGCATTTTGGGCAGCCGTGATGGCTAGNCACCAGAGCAGAGTAAAGTGGCAAAATCCTTCCCCTTCCCATCACACACTGGCCCAGAGGGCCCAACTGAGTGATCCGTGGGCTTTTATGTTACTTTGGGAGGAAGGAGGAAAAAAAACAGACAGAAAAAGGAAGGTAAGGAAGGAAAAGACATCTGCTTAGCACTGGGGCAGCTGCTGATAACTGCCTGGAGTTAAACTTCTCAGTACCTGGTGGCAGCTGGAGGTCCCTGTCTGGGATCACCAGCTGGGAGCACTGCTGCCAGATGCAAATGCAGCCCTGCAAGATACAAGAAATAGCCTCTTCTCCCCCCAAATTCTCTTGTCGCATCTCCAACCAATCTCCCACTGTCCCAGCACCACACAGGGACACCACCTCCTGTCCAAGGGCCCTCTCCCCAGTATATCCCAGTCCCTGCCTGTCTTTGTTGGCCTGAGCCTGGACTATTAGGGGACCCTACTAGTGACCTTCCAGTACCTAAAGGGAACTTCCAAGAAGGCTGGAGAGGGCCTGTTTGCAAAGGCCTGCAGGGAAAGGACAAGGGGCAATGGTTTTAAACTGGAGAGGAGGAGATTTAAATTGGACATTAGGAAGAAGTTCCTCACCACAAGGGTGGTGGAACACTGGCCCAGGTTGCCCAGGGAGGTGGTTGAGTTCCCATCCCTGGAGGCATTGCAGGTGAGGCTTGCCAGGGCTCTGGGCAAGCTGCTCTAGTTGGGGATGTCCCTGGCCACTGCAGGGGGGTTGGACTAGATGAGCTCCAGAGGTCCCATCCAACCCAAACCATTCTAGGATTCTATGATGAGGATGGCTAGGGACTCCCTGGGTCCAGCAACACTAGGATACAGGGTGATCCCAGGACCAAGAGGTGTCTGCAGGACAGCCAGGAGTGGAAACAGAGGGGAGCAGGCACAGCTCCCACCCAAACACCAAGGCTGCTGTGGGAGCACCCTGAAGTCCATCCCACCTCCAGCAGCTGCACGAGTGTCCCCTGGGCTGAGTCCTCCTTCCCTCAGCCCCTCAGCAGCTGCCTCTCCCCATCACCTTCCCCTCCCTCACTGCCAGCTTTTAAACGATTGCCAAGTCTCTCATTTTCCAAGCCCAATTACTCCAGCACAATGCCCCTGGCCGCACTCACGCTCACCACACGCTCGGTTGCCTCCCCACACTGCCCCCGCTCCGAGCCCAGCAGTGATGGCGAGGGGCCATGATCGATGCGGTGCCTTCATCTCCAGCCCCTCTGCTCATCGGGCTCTGCACAGCTCCAGGCTCTCCTTCTGGAGAGGAGCAGCCAGCAGGAGCAGGAGGAGCCTTCTCCTGTCCTACCAACTTGCCAGCATGGAGGGCTTCTGCTGGGATTTGGGAGCTTTCTCCACCTGAAGAGGAGCTGCTCCCTCTCTCCCCGGGGGATGAAGCACAGCCTCTCATTGTGCTCCCCTGAGTCTGCACAAACTCATGGGGTCAGCCTGGAAGGAGTCTTGGGGTATAATTTACTCTTCCTCTTTCTGCATGTCTGTGCTAGGATTGAGCTCTAGAGGAGGTACCCTTGGCTCTGGCATCATTAGCTTTCAGTGTTGACGCATTTCACAGAACCACCGAATGGCTGAGGTTGGAAAGGACCTCTGGGGCTCATCCAGTCCATCCCCCCTGCTCCAGCAGCTCACCCACAGCACCTTGCCCAGCATCACCTCCAACTGTCTTGGGAATCTCTCCACACAAGGAGACTCCCCAAGCTCTCTGGGCAGCCTGGGCCAGGGCTCTGCACCCTCACACCAAACAACTTGCTCCTGCTGCTCCCATGGAACCTGCTGGCTTCCAGTGTGTGCCCATTGCCCCTTGGGCTGGCCCTGGGCACCACTGAGCAGAGTGTGGCCCCAGCCTCTTGCCTTCAGCCACTTTGGGAATGGAAGCTGTGCAGCTGCAGGGCTTAGACTCACAGATCTGGACTGCAGCAGCAGTTGGCTGGCAAGGGAGGTATTTTGCTGAACTCACCTCCCTCAAAGCTCACCTGCCCTCTCCATGCTGTAGCAATGGGACAGAAATTGTTATTTCCCAGCTTACACAAATAAACCAAAGCCAAAGCCCTGGCAGCCAGGCTAGAGAGGCTGGGCTGAACCCAGACATCCCACCTGGCCTGTGTCAGTGGGGCTGGTCCTTCCCTGGACAGACAGGAGGTGGGAAGGAAAGGCTGGTCATGAGCTTTCCCACTTTTGATCAATCCCACAGGTCTTCCCATCCACCCAGCAACGCCCTTTTGAGTGCAACCCCTTCAGCATACACCCCTTGGGCTCCTCAGCTGCCCCCCAGAGTACCCGATCCCAGTGTCTCACACATGCACCGAGTGCTGCCTGTCCTCAGCTCCAGCTGCAGACCCTTCCCAACCCAGCCCCTCTGCGGGGAGCTGCTTTACAAGAAGAGGAGTGCTAGTTTCCCAAACAAGGCTCCCAGTCCACAACACATTTCCAGCCATACATAATCTAATATAGGTTACCATAGCGCCAATCAATAACGCAGTAGGCCAGCTCCGAAATGATTCCCTTAAAGGGCCAGCACACATCTTCCTCCCCCTCCCCAGCTCCCTCTGCCTCCTGTTATACCCAGCCCTGGGCGCAGAGGAGACATCTGCCCTTGGGTCTTGCATGCCAGGCATTGCTGGGCAGGGCATGATGCCAGGCTGGTGGTGAGATGAACCTTCACCCATTGCATCCCCTTTGTGTCATGTCCCTGTTGTGTAGATTGTGATGGACACATGGCTGCCCATCTCCAGGGCACAGCCCAGCATATAATCCGAGAATCCAGCATGGTGAGGGTTGGAAGGGACCTCTGGGGATCATCCAGTCCATCCCCCTGCTCCAGCAGGCTCACCCACAGCACCTTGCCCAGCATCACCTCCAGCTGCCTTGGGAATCTCTCCACACAAGGACACTCCACAAGCTCTCTGGGCAGCCTGGGCCAGGGCTCTGCACCCTCACAACAAACAACTTGCTCCTGCTGCTCCCATGGAACCTGCTGGCTTCCTGTGTGTGCCCATTGCCCCTTGGGCTGGCCCTGGGCACCACTGAGCAGAGTGTGGCCCCAGCCTCTTGCCCCCTGCACCCTTCAGCTCTTGCTGAGCCTTGAGCAGCTCCCCTCTGGCTCTGCTCTGCTCCAGGCTCAGCAGCCCCAGGGCTCTCAGCCTTTCCTCCTGCCACAGCTGCTCCAGTGCCCTCAGCATCTTGGGAGCCTCTGCTGGACTTTCTGCAGCAGTTCCTTGTGTGTCTTGAACTGTTGAGCCCAGAACTGGCCCCAGGACTCCAACTGTGGCCTGACTAGGACAGAGTAGAGGAGAACCTCCTTCCACCACCATCTTCCCTGCTCTGCAGCTCCACCACCAACACAGCTTTCCCCTCCTCAACATGACCACAGCATTCCCAAGGGTGTTCTCATACCAGTAGTGGACAAAGCATCCAAAAAGCAGGTTGTGCTTTGTCCACTTACCTGCTCAACAGGATTTCCCATCACTCCAGGTCCCAGGAGCTGATGATGTCCTGGCTCCAACTGGAGAACAGGTCACACAGCACCTAAAGCCACCCCAGCTCTTGCCCAGCAGCTCCCTGCAAGCATGACTTTGGGTTTGGGGACAGGCATGGAGGACTCCAGCACTCTGCCAGCACCTCCCTTAGGCAAACCCCCAGGGAGCTGTTCCTTCTGTGCCAGCCCCCCCAGGACCCCTCATGTGTCACAGAGATCTTCAGGACACGTTTCCAGCAGAACTCCTGAAGCATCACTAGCAACAATTTCTCCTCTTGCTTCAACACCAAGGGAGAAAACAGCTCTCAGAGATGACCTCCTCCCAGCCCTCACTGACCTTCATCCACCCCTGGGCAAAACTCTCCTGAGAGGAGCCTGTAATAAATCCCACCCTGCATCAGGAATTACCAGAGCCAGCCCTGTGCCCTCGAGCCACCATCCCCTTCCCTGAGCACCCATGGTCCCAGCTGGAGCAGGGCTATGGACAAGCCTTGCTGGTGCTCCCCAGAGCACAGCTTACCTCCTTCAATTCCATGGGAAAAGGGAAAAAGAAGTGGCAGAACCTGGAGACACCTTCCCAGGTAGCTGCGGTGCCTCCCCAAGCTCCTCACTCACACCCTGAGCAAAATGAGCCTAGGTAACCCCTACCTGAGTCTGTCTTGGTGGGAACTCTTCCAGTTCCAAAGCGTGCTAACACTGAAACCTAGTGATGCCAGCCAAGGATGCTTCCTCTATACCTCAATCCCAGCAAAGACATGCCAGAAAAAGGAAGAGTAATTATGCCCTGATGACCCTCTTGCTGAGCCTTGAGCAGCTCCCCTCTGGCTCTGCTCTTCTGCAGGCTAAAGAGCCCCTGTGCTTAGCAGGTGCTTCTGCTGAGCTTGCATCACCGGTAGGAGGAATCACCCACCAGCACCAGGGCAGGGAGGCAAATGGCCATGACCATGGCAGAGCCCATGAGGGGAAGTGCTTCTGGGGGGATTTGGGATGTTTTACTGTTTTTCCAGCTCACCGGTGGACACTCTGCAAAGGCGAAGGAGATGTTGGAATCCCTGATGCTTTGCTCCAGGCTGCTTGTGGGTAGGGTCCTGCTTCCCCTCAGCTCCTCTGGGTGCAGGGAGAACCTCAAGAAGGAAAGACCAACAGATTTCAATCAGAGGCTGAGGATTTTGCTCTCCTCCTTGTATTTTCCACACACTCCACCAAATGTTCTCAGGACAAATCCTTACCAAAGAGCTTCCCTGAGAGCTTTTGGTTTGCCACCAAAAAATGGCATTTCTTAACCCCAAGCTGCCTGTCTGTGGGGTAAGTGGCTACAGCTGTTGTCCCAGAGCTGGGCACCCTAGGGTGCCCCGGGCACGGTGCTGTGCTGGCAGAACCAGGGCTGGGGTGCATGAGGGAACCAGAGGATCCCAAATGCTCTAAGATCTCCGTGGCCATCTCCTGCCCCGCTGGCATCCCCCAGCCCTGAAGGGCAGGATGGGAGGCAGGATCCCCCCGGGGAGCCCTGGCAGCATGGCCAGCTGCCTTCCAGCAGCCCCCGACGGGCAGCTCGGCCCCAGCAGCGCTGTCAGGCAGCCTCTACGTCTTCCATTAATTCACTTCACACTGTCCATATTGATCGGCTCTGCTCTCTCCCCAGCTCCCCCCTCCCTCGGCCTCCCTCCCCCCTACCGGCTGCTGCACCGCTGGGCAGCCTGGCCTGCATGCTGCATGATCCATACAAACTCACTTACTCAGGGAAATCAATGGGCTCGAAAGAGCACACGCAGCAAGGCGAGGAGTCTGTCTGGGGATCGACTGCGCGAGCAGGAGACACAGGGAGCAGCAGCAGCCTGGCCCCTGCCTGCGCCCGGCGCCCCAAGGGCCACCCCAGGGACATCCCCCCCATCACCCATCCCAGGGGACCCCGACACAGCCCCTCCAGCTCCTGTTCCCCTTGGAATGGGGGGGGGTGTGCTTGGGAGTGGGGTGGAGATGGAGGGCAGTTGCTCCAGGGGTGCTTTCCTCTTTTTCCAGGAGAGCAGAGGCAGCTGGGAGCAGGGGGGCTGGCAGGGGACGGTCCCCACCAGGACAACTGCCTTCTGCTCCCAAATCCAAGAGAATCCATATTCCCGCTTTTTCACTCCAACCACCACAGCCTCCCATACAATGCCTTCAGTGCTTTTAGGCTTCAGACAAGTTGTGCTGCACCTGTGCCTCAGTTTCCCCATGCTTAACTAGCAGGCTGCTTCCCTTTCAGCCAATTTTAGGGTAGGGGAGGCCCTGCTCTGCCTTGGTTTGCAGTCAGGCCTCATCACAGCAGCAAGAAGTGGCACTAGGCTGAGGAGAGAGCTCAAATTGAGCACTTTTTGGGCCCCTCTCAGGGCACCCCAGACACGTTTGCCCAGGAAAGTTGTTGCCGCTGCACAAGCAGCATGCTGGGGTGATTAATAAATCCTGCCAGCAGAGCTGCTGCTGTGCTGAGTTTGCCCATCAAGGAAGGAAATCTTTATTTATATATATTCTATAAACTAATTTTTGCATCATTGCAATAAATCCATCTTCCAGCCGTCAGTCCCAATCTGCCTGCGCTGCCGCTCACGTGCGGCTCCAGGCGGGATGCTGGGGCTGAGGGGGAGCAGGAGCAGGAGCATCCCAGTACTGCTGAGCCCAGGAGAGCTTCCCAGGGTCCCCACTGAGGCTGGAGCCAAAACGGGAACTTGAAGCAGTGTTAAGGGGGAGAAAGCCACCACCAGCCCGCAGGCTGCCGGTGCCTTGGCAGAGGAACAGGGAGTTCTCCAGAAGCATTGTGTGACTGGGATGTCACCACACCTCTGACATGGGACTCCCAAAGGGCTCAGATCCTCTGCATCCCTCTGGAGGCCCTGAGTGAACTGGGAAGGCCTGGAGATGTCAGCCCAGTACCGGTAAATCCCAGCCATGCCTCTGCCTGCGGGCGACCCAGTAGAGGAGGGGGGGGAGCCTCTTCCCAGCAGCCCCCTCCCCAAGGCGTGTGTGGTTGTGCTGGAGACACCATGTCTGATCTCCACAGGCTCCAGCCCCAGCAGCAAGGGGAGCCAGGGGGGACACTGGGGACAGTGGCAGAGCTCTGGGGAGGGGTGCTGCCCCCTCCCCAAAGCCAAACCCCCTCCCCCCAAATACTGACCTGTCTCTGGGGGTTCAGTTTGGGGGTCATAAGGTGCCAGTGAGGGGTCTGGTCTCTCTGACCCACTGCTGAAGGGACCTGGTGGCTTTTTCCGCTGGGACCTGTTCCAGGAGTGACTGCAGCCCTGGACCAGAGAACACAAGAAGCTGGGGTCCCCACCCAGTTGCCCTCCCCTGCCCTGACAGGCTGGAGTGCTCCTGAGGAGCAGGACTCTGTTTTGGGGGGGATTTTGGTGCCCCATGCCATGCCAATGCTGAGAGGGGGCTCTGCTGCCCAGCCTCAGCCCAGCCCAGCCTGCAGCAGCAGCAGCTGATGGACCCCAGCCCAGGCAGGGCATGCGGGAGCTGTGGGCAGGGATCCCACTGGGGACATGAGGCTGCTGGCCCTCAGACAGGCCACAGCTCCCAGCCTGGGGTGGGATGGGGGTGGCAGGAGGATGAGGAAGGCTCAGAGGAGCTGGAGTAAGGCTGCTATCAGGTTGGCTATTCATCAAGCAGGTTTCCCCATTGCTGAGGGGGAAGCACAGGGCTGCCTGCTCCCCTCCCCTCCTCCAGGATGGAGCAGGGGGAGGCTGGTGAGGTGCAGCAAATCCTCCCCCTCCCGTGCCCCTTCCCACAGCCTCCTGCTGACGCTCTCCGGTGGGATGAGGTAACACTGGTGGGAGCTGGGGTAGGATGTGCAGAAACTGGCAGCCCCCAGGCACCAGGGTACTGGACAGCACTGCCTGACCCTGGGCACCCAGACCCCCACCCTGCCTGGGGACACCCACCCAGGCACTTCCCTGCCCAGCCCCTCTGCGCCCAGGTCCCTGCAGGGACCCAGCTCTGGGGTCTCCTAATGGGCAAGGACTGGGGCCGAGCTGGGGGTTACTGGCGAGGGGGAACTGGGACAGGCTTTTGAAACAAAATTCTGGCAGTCACTTTTCTATCAGTTTTTACTCCATTTTGTCCCTTTTTTCTCCCCCTTTCCCAGGCTTTCCCAGCCCTGGCACTGGTAACTGGGCTCTGTGCATAGCAATGAGATTGATTGACCCCAGTGACCCCCAGGCAGGGCCAGGGCTCCCTCCAGGGCCACCAGGTCACCGGCTGCTGACCATCACTGGTTGCCACGGTGACACCAGTGGTCCCTAGGGATGTGGGGGGGCTCCAGGATGCGGGGGGTGTAGCCAGGGCAGGTCAGCGTGTCAGGACTGATGTGTTAGTGAGATGCTACTGGCTTGGCAGGGTAAGGGTTACATTCCCAGCCCAGGTGGCACCATAAGGGGCAGGTTCCTTCCAAGGGGAGCAGGACAGGAGGTGCTGGGGAAGGGTCAGACCTCACCGGTGAGGGTTGGTATGTTCCCTGGGGAAAATGAGGCACGAAGGAATGCTGCAGGAACCCAAGAGTGCTGGGGCAGATGGGGGCAGGAAGAAAGTGGGGGGTGGAAGTGGGACAGGTGGGAGGTGGAGAGAGAGGTGGAAGAGGAAGGGGAAAGAAGTGGAAGGTGAAGGTTTGGGTGGAGGGTGCAAGATGGAGGGTTGCTGGACAGGGTGGAGGGAGGGTGGAGAGGTGCAAAATGAAGGATGCAGGGGGAGTGGAGGGGTGCAGGATGCAGGGGTGCAGGGGGAATGGAGGGGTGCAGGGGGAATGGAGGGGCACAGGATGCAGGGTGCAGGGGGAATGGAGGGGCGCAGGATGCGGGGTTACGCTCAGAGACCCCAATTCCTGGGCTCCTGCTGCCCTCTAGCGGCCAGGTTCGACGGGACCCACCGAGGGCACCTTTTTCTACCCGCACTGTCCCGCAGTCCCCCGCGTCCATCCCGCTGCCATTGCCGGGAGGTCCTGGCAGCTGTTCCCGTCCTGTCTCCGGGGAAGGCACGGGCTGGCGCTGGGACACGGGCAGTGCCCTCGGGCTCCAGCACGCAATGGCTCCCACTGACCCCACCGCTCTTTGCCGCCAGGTGGCGCCATGAGCCCTCCCAGGCCAGGCCTCGGCGCGAACACAGCCCTGCCGCGGCCTGCGCTCTCACAGCCCTGTCACCAGCCCTGGCCTGCCTCGGTCCTGCGCCTGTCACCAGCCCTGGCCTGCCTCGGTCCTGCCCTTGTCCCTAGCTCTGCCCTGGCCATGTCACCATCCGTGTCCCTGACCCTAACCTTCATCCTGTCCCTGCCCCCAGGCCTGTCCTTGACCCCGTCCCTGTCCTTGTTCCTGCCTCAATCCCTGCCTCCAGCCCTGGCCCTGGCCCNCGGCTGAGCCACTCTCCAGCCACTCATCTCCCAGCCTGGAGCGCTGCATGGGCTTGTTGTGGCCAAAGTGTAAGACTCTGCACTTGGCCTGGTTGAATTTCATACCATTGGTCATTGCCCATTCACCTAGCCTGTCCAGGTCCCTCTGCAGAGCCTTCCTTCCTTCCAAGAGATGGACACTCCCTCCCAACTTGGTGTCATCTCAGGTCTGTCCTTCTCCATCTGTCTCAGTGTCCCCATCCTCAGTAGCAACCCTGCCTCTGCCCCAAGCCCCAACCTTGGCCCTGCCCCTGGCCCTGGCTCTGTCCCCATCCCCAGCCCTGTCTCTGCCCCATCTTTGTCCCCAGNTCATACCATTGGTCATTGCCCATTCACCTAGCCTGTCCAGGTCCCTCTGCAGAGCCTTCCTTCCTTCCAAGAGATGGACACTCCCTCCCAACTTGGTGTCATCTCAGGTCTGTCCTTCTCCATCTGTCTCAGTGTCCCCATCCTCAGTAGCAACCCTGCCTCTGCCCCAAGCCCCAACCTTGGCCCTGCCCCTGGCCCTGTCTCTGCCCCATCCTTGTCCCCAACCCTGTACCTGTCCTTGCCCCTGCCCCTGTCTCCAGCTCTTTCCTCATCCCTGACTCTGTCCCTGTCCCCCTGTTCTGCTTGTCCTGCCCACCCCACTGCTTGATGCTCAGCATCCCATGAACGTGTGACACCCCCAGGCTCTCCCTTGGCCCAGCCCTTGGTGGCACCTGGCAGGCTGAGTCACGCTGGGCAGCCCCGGTTGGTGGCACCTGGGCCAGCGTGCTGGCAGGGACACGTAGCCACACCACAGGCTGTGGGAAGAGAAGTCCTCGGTTCTGCTTCTGCTTCTCTGACGTGGTCTGAGATGTGGACAGGGCTGGCATCAGCGTACATTTAGGGACCAGCCAGTAGGTTCTGCCTGAGGTTCCTGAGGTTCAGCTGGAGCCTGGAAGTCATGATAGGAAGCCCTAAACACCACTCCAGGACAGTGACACACAGGGTGGAGTCCACTGCTACCAGGGAGGCTAGACCAAGGGCAGAGCACCTCTGCCTGTTACCCAGGGCTGCTCTGTGCTCCACTGCCCTCAGAGCCTGTAGAGAGGTGAGAGAGGGCTCAGCCATCCCTCCCATCTCCTGGATCCTTCCATTTCCCATCACTCTACACCCAGCCCAATGCCCTGCCCTGTCCCAGGGGATGTGCAGAGCTGGTGAGTGTCCAAGGCTGGAGGGGAGCAGGGGGAGGTGAGACCCTCACTCCTCCCCAGCCTGTTGCTACTGGAGCCATGGAGTGGAGGTAAACCACGGTGACATCACTGCCCAAAAAGCAGCCACCAGAGCAATAGTTGGGAGTGCAGAGGATGCAAGAGACCAGTGCTGCCCCCAGTGCTCACCCCAGACATGGGCACATCCCCAGGGCACCCCTCAAGGGCACCCAGTCCAGGGCATCCCTCACAAAGGACACCCCACAGTAGTCCTGAGTCCTTGAGGAAGACTCAGTGCTAATGAGGAAGGCCTGGCATTCCCAAGGGTGGCACTGGGATGGCACTAGGCCATGGCACTGGGGTCACCACCAAAGAGGCATGGGATGTGCCCAGGGCTGTGCCTCCTCCGGCCCTAACAAGGAGAAAGTGAGGGAAAANGGAGAGGAGAGGAGAGGAGAGGAGAGAGAGTGGGGCTGCTTTGCCTTTAAAATAATGCAGCAAAATTAGCAGCTCTGCAGTCATTAATATGCAAAAATGCAAATGAGGAGGTAATTAAGCTGCAGTCCTCCGGAGGATATTTCCATCATAATGAATTCCATTGTCAGGGCAGGAGCAGCCAGGCAGATTTATGTTGCTTACATGAATATAAAATATGAGAATCAAAGCAGTGTCCTTGCTGCCTGCTGCAGTCTTCTGTCCTGGACAGAGGAGGGCACAGGGCACAATGTCCCTGTCCCTTGTGCCACAGCCTTTCTGGCACTGCCCATTGCCACTGGGCCTGCAGTGGGAGAGGGGAAATAGCCTCTCCCTTCCCCCTGCCTCTGCAGCATATCCCTCAGCAAAGCCCTGAACCAGCCAGCAGCACATCAGTGCCATCCTCTGTGGTGCCCACAGGCAGAGGGCCTTGGAGATAGCTAAGCCAAGGGGTGACTCTCCCCTCTATGGCTCCATGGGTGAGGATCTTCCAGTAGCCCCCAGGCCTAGCCAGGGCTGTGTCTCCATAAGGATCTGGTGTCTGAACCCATCTGGATCCTTCCATCCTGCTCCTAGCCAAACTCCTGGGAGAGCTGGATGCTGGATAACACTTTGTCCAGCCATCTCTTCCCACCCCATGGGGGACAGGACACAACTGAGGCTGGTTCACAGAGACCCTCAGACACCAGGAGCCCGAAGTCCCATCCCCCCATTCTCCTTGTGGGGGACACAGCATGGAGCAAGGAGCTCACAGGTTCCTTCCTGAGCTCCCCATCCCTATCTCCTTCCCCTACTCTGGGAAAAAAGGTGCCATTATTTAGGTTTATAAGCTACCAGGAAAGGAAAAGAGCAAACATCAGGGTGACCTGTGGCTACCCCCAAGGTTTGGGGTGGTGGGAGCAGCAGGGGCACTGAGATCCACCAGCCAAAGGACCACCACTCCTTGGGCACAGGGTCAGTCCCAGTCTGCTGGCTCAAACCCCATCACCAAGCTGCCCTCAGATGCCACATCTCCCCCCACCCCAGCAGCCCCCTGTGCAGCTCTCAGACCCTGGAGGGGGAGAGGCAGGGCTCAGCCTTCCCCTTTCATTCCTGCCAGCAGCATCCACCGCAGAAAACAAACCGAAAGGCACCGAAAGGGAAGAGTTGGCCTGGTGCCACCCTGCAGCTGCTGTCTGCAGCCTGGCATGCTTCAAATGTCAAGGCTGAGGCTGAGGGGCTGACAGGCAGCCCCCGGCGGGGCTCGGGGCACTCAGCCCTGGGCCTGGGGACAAGGAGATGGGGTGAGGAAGAGGGGGAAGGGACACCCACAACCCCCCTGCAGCTGTCATTGTCATCCCTGAGGTGGAGGTGGGAGGTTGGGGGGAGGTGGAGGGAGCTGGTTGGGGGTTAGATGGGAGGGAACCAACTCCATCTTTGCCTTGCTGTGGTCCAGGCGAGAGCAGAGAGAAAGAGAAAGAAAGAAAGAAAAGGAGATGGGCAAACAGGAGCAGCTGCTCCCCAGAGCTGAGCTTTCTTCTTGCTTTCAAAGCCACAGAAGTTCTTATTGGCAGGCTCAGAGCCCCCTTCCACAGCCCCTCCTGCCCCACACCATGGTGGT
>VWZO01008972.1:94559-106209 GCA_013396975.1 Bucco capensis | reverse complement strand
GCGGGTCCCGCTCCGGGCCCGCTGGGCCCGCGGCGTGTCCCAGGCCGTGCCTGGAGTTGGGGGAAACGGGAGCGGGAGCAGCTCGGGGCGGCAGAGCCTTTGTCCGAGGCGAGAAGGTACCGCCAGCGGGCCCCGCTGAGGAAACCCGAGCGGGACGGGGGGAGAGGGCAGACATCTGCTGTGCGTTAGCCCGGCACCGGCGGGCCCCCCCTGGGCAGCCCCCCCCGTGCCTGCTGGGTCAGGTTCTGCCCGGCCTTTGTGCTGCAGGGCNGACCGCCCGCTCCCGCCCATCCTCCTTCCGCCGGGGACTGCCCCGGGACGGGACGGGGCTCGGCTCTATTGTCCCCAAGCGGCGCCCGCTGGCTCTCGCCAAAGTTTGCCCGGGCCGAGGGAAGGGGCGTGCTCGGGGGTCCCACGCGTGCGGGGGGGTTCCCGAGTCCCCACCGGGGAGGGGGATTGCCAGTTCCCCGGTCCTGCTGCCAACTTCAGCCGGGCACCCCTTCCCCCAGCCGCTTCAGCACCGCCGGGCAGGGCCGCAGCCGCCTCTGAGGGTTCCCTGTCCCCCTTCCCGGGTTCAGGCACACGGCTGTAGAACTTTGGGGATCCGAGGGGGTGGGGGTGGCTACTCCGGTAACCCAGCCCCCCCTGGGCGTGGGGGCAGGGAGGGGGCCCGCGGGGGCCCGTTTCGGCCTCCTCCCTCCGCTCTGCGCGGGGGGAGCCTCTGGGAGTCCTCTCCCCACGGCACGGTGGACGCGGCTGGGGGACAGGGACCCACTTCGTCCTCTCCCTGCAGTGTGTGCGTGTAGGCAGGGTACNGAAAGCCCTCCCCGGGCCGGGACCTAGAGCTGCTTCCCGAGGGCTGGAGTTAAGAAGGGAGGGGAGGGATAAAAATATGCAATCCCGCAGTGAATTTGAGGTGCTGAGTGAGTATTGTTGGAGTTGTCCGAGTTTGGGGGGGTAGGGGGGCTGCTTAGATGATGCTTCTGCCCGTCCCCGGAGGTCTCAGTAGTCTACTGGGGATGAGCTCTTCTCTCCAAGCCCACAGCAGGGCCCCTGGAGCTGTAGGGTGGGAGGTTGGTAAAGTTGCTTGAAAAATACTGACCAGATGCCTCATGACGCTTAGAGAAAAAGCTTTTTAAAGACAAGAAAAAGGCCAAAAAACTCCCAAATCCCCTGGCTGGTTTTTTGCTGGTGGTGAAGGGTTTTTACACGATGGGCTGTTTTGCAGTGTTTTTGGTAAAACTTCATTGAAATGTGGTGGCTGAGCCAGCCCAGCCTCCAACCAAACACTAGGGATTGCATCGAGTTTTCTTTTTTTTTCTTAACCTTATGATTAATGAGTTAAATTTATTGGCCAGCTGCCCTTTGTAACCATGAATGAGTTCCTAAAAAAAAAGAGGCCAAAAAAAAGGCATCTTTTATCTCATCCCAGGCCTCTCTTCCTCCCTCTCAAAGAAATATTTTTCTATCCTAGTGAGCTGGCCAAAAAGATCAATCTCCCTTTAAAGAAAAAAATAAATCTGTAAAATTAGGAAGAATAATATTTACCTCTCTTGCAAGGTTGCCTGGAGGGCTTGATTTTTGCAAAACCCTCCGAAAACAACATTTATTTTCTTTGATTTTTTTAAATGTTTTTTTTCTTTCCAGTTCTCTTTTGGGAGCTGCAAGGTTCATTTCTCACCGGGTAGAGCCTTGGCTTGGGCATCCCCAAATGCAGCCCCTGAAAAAGCAGCTGCAGGTGCTCAGCAAGCTGAAGGAAAGAGGCATANAGGCTTCAGAATTTTTTCTTTTTTTCCTGATCTCCCCCCCCCCCCTTTTTTTTTTTTTAAACAAAACTCAGCAAGGACAAGAGAGGCTCCTGCAGGGAGGAGTGTGGGGGAAGGAGAGGGGCTGAGCCCAGCCAGACAAGTGCCTGAGTGATAACTTGCCTGAATCCTTTAATAAATGAGTTGACTTTTCTTCCCCCCTCTTTTTTTGTGTTGTTTTTTTCCCTTCATTCGCCACACGCCAGGAACAGAATTGGCCCAAACTAGTGGAACTGGCAGCAAAAAACTAACATACAAGTGTGTCTGATCAATAGAGTGCTTGTTCCTGCCTCTGGGTGCTGCGTGAGGACTCTGACTGTGCTCTCTCGGTGCAGGAGTTGCCTGCTGGAGAGGAGCAGAGGATTTTTTTTCTTCTCTCGCCCCTTTCTCTGTCTTTTTAAAATATTCATCAGTGGGGTGGGTAGTTCAGTCATTAAAATCTCTCTTTCCCCTCCCTCTCGCTTTCTCTAGGGCTGCCACTGTTGAGTCTGTGGGAGTATGAATCAGCAGCAGCAGAGAATGGCTGCAGTTGGGACAGACAAAGAGCTCAGTGACCTGCTGGACTTCAGTATGGTAAGCGAGCACGGCCGGGGGGCTTTAAAGGCCCCAGGGCTATGCAGTGTTTTGGAGCTGCAGAAGGGAGGAAATGTGAGCCTGTAAATTGGACATGATGGGTTTCAGATGTGCCGTGTTTGTGTGCCTGCACATGTGCTGCAACTTGTTTATTTTCAAGTTAAAGCGGAGCCTCTGCCCCTCCCCTCCTCCTTCCCCCTCCCTTCCCCCCAATCCTACATTGTTTTCTTGCAGGGAGCTTGGAGAGGTGGGTTGGGGTTTAGTTGTTTTTTTTTGGATGGGAAATTCTGGGGTGATGTACCAGGGGTTTTGTGTTCTGTGTTGAAATGCTCGCTGCAAGATGGGCTGGGTGACTTGCTGAAGCCCTGCAAAGCTGTAACTTCAGTAGCTGATTAATCAGCCTTTTTTCCTCTCCCCAGATCCAGACTATTAAACTTTTGCTCCCACAGGTTATTTTGTCACAGTTTGAAATGAGTCCAAGCTCTCCAGCACATGATTTTTGCAGGAGTTGGGCACTTTTGTTCCCCATGCTCTGCTCTTCTGTATCCTGGAAACCTTTAGCTACATTTAGGAGCTGTTTATTTTCAAGGAAACAGGACCTAAGAGTTCCCCCGAAGGGTGTGCATAGCTAAGAGAGAGAAGTCCCTTCTGGTGGTAGCAGAGTGAGGGTTAGCCCCTGGCACATCTGGCTGTGTGCTTGCTGCAGCGGTGCTGGCTGTCGTTGGCAGGTGACTGGTGGAGAGGAGAGCTTATGTTCAAAAGAGAAGAGCTTTCTGTTGGGTTCCTCTGCTGTGTGCTGCAGCCTCAGAGCACTTGGAGCATGTGTCTTGCTTTCTAGATAAGCAAACGTGCTGTGAAGATAGAAAAAACCCAGCTCTGCAAGGAGGAATAACCCTGAGAGTCACTGCTGGGGCTCTGGGCTGTGCCAGGTCACTCAGCCCATGGAGTTTCTGGGCTGATTGTCTTGCCTGTTGGAGTAGAAGGGAGAAAAGGGGAGGAAGGCTGTGGCAGAGCTGGGGGCATCTGCTGTCATGGTACCTGGTAGGCTCAGCTGCTTTTCTGCACCCGAGCGATGAAGTTCAGCAATGGGAAATAAACCTTTTTCTGCAGCTGGGCTTGTACCTGTCCCAGCAGGGCCCCAAGCTGGAGTAGGGGGTCAGTGATGAGGTCTCACATGCCCCTAAGAGCAATCCTACTGCAGGAGGAGAGGCCCAGTTCTCCCAGTTTCAGATTGTGCTGGGAGGCAGGCTCCATTCACTGGCCAGGGATGTATTTCTACAGTAGCAGGGGGACTGCGGAACCAGGACTGTGCTCAGGGCTCACTGGGGAGCAGTGTGAGGTTATTTGTCCACCTCTCATCTTGGAGGTCCTACAGGTAGACAGGAGCTCTGGAGCTTTCCATCTCCTGCACTGGAGAGTGCCCCATTTAGGTCAGTAACCCATAGCCTGCTCCCTGGTTGGGACTGCAGTGGCTCCCACTTTGCTTCCACTCCCCCGTAGAAAAAAAATCAAATTCTACTTCTCATTCAGAGCTTTAAAAACCCAAGACCTTCTTTCCAAATTCAACGAACCATCCTTATTTGCGTGCTCAGAGCTGTGTTCCCTGGAGGGGTCCTGAGCTGTTCCTTCTGCACACAAATGTTTCTGTCCTTAGAGATTCGTCTCTACCTGATGGTTGAATTTGGGTTCTATTCCAGTGCTCTTAATGCTGGCATAAACCTGGGAATGACCAGAGCTTGCTCTGTGCTTGAGTAAGGCTCAGCTTTTTGGCAATGGCACTGGGGGTGGCTGCTTGCAGGATCAGGGCCTGCCTGTAAATGTCATTTGTCAGCAAAGGATTGGAAGACATTCCTTCCAGGATCTGTTGGCCGATGGGCTCCAACGCAGCCTGGATTTGTGCCAGCTCTGTTTCACAAACCGTTCTCTCAGCGTACTCACACCCTTCTCCTGACTTTGCATAAAGGGAATATTAACATCTCTCCTGAAGGATGAGTAGCTACAATGGAAGCCTTCCCAGGTAGGCTTCACCCTGATGTCACAAGCTGGTGGTGCATCAGTGCACTAATCCTCTGCAGGAGAGCAGATAGGAGGGAAGAGGAGAGAGAGGTTCAGAGTAGTTGGAAGCATTTGTTGCAGATCAGTATTTCAATTCCTTTTTTTTTTAGGGGAATATGCCCAACCTCTGTAGTCTGTGGTCTGTAGCTCTGTGCTGTGTTTTGCTGGGCAGTGAGTGAATTTGTAGTCTGGCCCTGGTAAGGCTGTATGGTCTGAGCAATCTGATCTAGTTCTAGGTGTCTCTGCTCACAGCAGGGAGGTTGGACTAGATGACTTCTAAAGGTCCCTTCCAATTCTAACCTTTCTGTGATTCTATGAGTTCCTGGGGTCAGTAAATGGCAGGGTTGTGAGAGATGCTCTAAACTGGGCTTACAGCCCTGAAAAGAAAGACTCATGCCTTCTTCAATAAATAAATAATAAAAAGACATGTAAGATCAGCAGATCCAACCGTTGACCCAACACCACCATGCCACAAAGTGCCACATCTACAGATTTTTTGAACACCTCCAGGGATGGTGATTCCACCACTGCCCTGGGCAGCCTGGGCCAGGCCTTAACAGCCCTTTCCATGGAGAAATTTTTCCTCACGTGCAACCTAAACTTCCCCTGGCACAACTTTAGGCTATTTCCTCTTGCTTATTCCTTGGAAGAAGAGACCAACCTCCACCTTGCTCCAACCTCTTTTCAGGGAGTTGTAGAGAGAGCTAAGGTCTCCCCAAGCCTCCTCTTCTCCAGACTAACCAACCCCAGTTTCCTCAGCTGCTCCTCACAACACTTGTGCTCTAGACCCTTTGTTGCCCTTCTTTGGATGTGGGTAAATAACCAATAAACAAGTTGAGTAGTCACTGAGCTGCAAAGTGCTTGCCCCAAGCTTTGTGCCAATGTAATTTGCAATAAGGGTGAAAATCAAATCAATTTGTAAGGTTCATCCAAGTGAGCAGAGCCAAACCCGAGCTATATCTTCCGATGGCTGCTGTGGGGTGTGCATGGTGGAGCTTACCTCTACCTCCCAACAAATTGCCTTTTATAATTGCCCCAAAGTGCAGGTAATTTGTAAGCTCCCTTTCACCACTGCTCCCTGGCAGGAGGCCAGCACAGGCTGGCAGATCTGGAGGAGAGCTTTCCAGAATGCATCCTGCCTATAGATTGGAGTTGCTGGCTTAACCTGTTTCTTAGGCTTGAGTTCTGGTGTGTTCTCCTTCAGCCCCTGGTTGCCAGGCTTCCCAGCTCAGCCTGATGGGCCCAGGAGCCACCCTCGGTCCATGCCATCAGGAGATGCTTGGCCACGAGGGCTCACTGTGGTTATCTCAGGCAGCATCCCAGCCATGCATGCTGCTGGTGTTGGTGTGCTGTGGGAAGGTGTGGGTGGGTGTCCCAGCCTGGGTGGGTGTCCCAGCCAGGCTGGGGTGCTCAGAGGGCGTGGGGAGAGCTGGGCCGGAGCAGCCCTCGGGGCTGGGGGCCTGTCCGTGCCGCAGAGCACGCCTGCCAAGCTAGATAGAGGCAGGCGGCTGCGTGCCAGCCTAGGTCTCTGGCAGAAGTGAAATGCTGTTAACAGCCATGATTATTAGCAGAGTATTAACCATATGCTGCAGGGATGCTAGTTGTCAGGGTGGGTTTCAAGCTCGATGAGACGTTGCAGGGTGGGCAGAGGCTTGAGCAGTCAGATAGGACCTGCTGTCTGACTTCTCCGCGAGCGGCTGCTCTCGTTGCATGCCAACCCTCGTGGCTCCAGCCATTGAGCTGGGGGTGGAAGCCAAACTGTTAGCAGCAAGCAGGGCTCTGGAGCAAGCTCCTCCTGCCCTCCCTGCTGCTGCTGCTGCTTCTGGCATGCTGGAGGATGCTGAAGCTGTGCCCTGTGCCCTGCTCTGGCCGAGGCCCAGTGCCTGTGTTTCCATGATACAACTCTTGCTTTTGTTCAGAGTGGAGCAGTTGTAAAGTTGTGGACATTTGGGGCTGGAGAGGGGAAGGTCTGTCTTGAGTGAACGTGTCTAAAATACCCTGCTGGCAGTATTTGTTGAGTCAAATTCCCTCTTCTCCCTAAATAGCTGGATGCTTTCCGTGCTGCAAAATAGATCTCAGGTTTTGAGTTCAGGCCTGAGGAGTTCATGAGGTGGAGTTGTGGAGGAAGTGAAAAATGCTATTTAATTTGAAAACACTGATGGGCTGGTGGAAGTGCACAATAAATGAAGTGCTGCTTGATGCTGTTCCTTGTGTCTGGCAAGTTCCCTTTCTTGCTTACGAGTTCACTGTTGGGAGCATGGGGTCTGTCACCTCTGTGGTGGTGGGTGCGGGTGTGTGGATCATCCCATGCACCACTGGATTTACAGCTTTTTACCTGGCAGAGATGGAGGGAGAATGAATTCTTTGGGAGGGGTGGGAATTGAACTATGAGGGTACCCAGAATTTGTTGTCAGCTGTTGAGGGAGGCTGGCTGTAGGTCTAGAGAAACCAAACCCAGCCACTTCAGATGGGAGATTTTACATAACCGTTTACATCTACATTATTCAAATCCAACAAAGGCCAAGTAATGACCCAGTTAGAGTTCCTCAGAGGCTTACCCTGGGTCCCTTCTCAGTGCCAGGGTTCCCTCTGGTAGGTGCTAACTCCAGTTTGTCTCCTGCCCCCCAGTTTATTTTTAAAGCAGCATTTAAAAGCAGAAAGGAAATTGGCAGTGGGTGGGTGAACTTTGCCTGCGAGTGCCACACGCCAGCAAAGGCACTTTGTATATGACTTGTGCTGGGCTCCCTGAGGCTTCAGCCCACACCACGGTGGAAAAACAGGCTGGCAGCAAAAAAAAACCCCAAAACCCAAACACTTCCTGGAGCTGGCAAGTGATAAGATAGAATCCCCTGTACTGAGGGGAGGGATAGCCCAGGGGGTTCCCCCCCTCTCCAACATCATCCTGCTTTGGCATCCCTGCTTGCTTTGGAGTGGAAAGGGGTCCATGATTCCTTAATCCCTTGGGAAGAGAGAGCAGGAGGTGTTGCATCAGTCTCGAAACCTCTAGTGGAGGAGGTGGGGAGGGCATCCCCCGGGTGCGGGGGTGTGCTGGGGATTGCCGGGGAGGGGGCAGGGGGACACCACCTCTTGTGCAGAAGTTGAAAGCAGCTCGTTGCACAATGGAACAAGGCTGCTCATTTTCTCCAGCCGTGTTTGCTGCTCAAATCTTGGGTTTTTCAGCATCAGCAAGTATTAAGCAGAAATGCTGGTGAAAAAAGAGCCAGCAGTGTTGTTTTTGTTGTTGTTTTTGCTGCTGGGTTCTATTCTGTTCATGCATCCCAGCCCCCTCCCTGCTGGCACAGCCAGAGCTGCCTCTTGCCACTTGGGAAGGGGGTTTCAGTGGGTAGAAACCCACTGAATTCTTCTCCTACCTTAGGAGGACGGAGTAAGCCTAGGCCAGGTGGGGTCAGCCACCTGAAGTCCATTTATAGTCATTTTGGAGATCTTTGCAGAAAGAAGTGAGGGGGGGAAGGGGCAGGAAAACCCTGTGTAGCCTTGCAGAGGAAGGTAGGCTGCAGGTCTTAGGTGTCATCAGGGTTTGGTTTTGTTTTCTAGCCCAACTTCCTGAGGAAATAAGGTACACTCGATGGTGGGGTTACCATCCTACCCCAAGTGACTCAGGAGCTTGCTCTGGGGGGCAGCAGCCTGCTGGGGGGCTGCAGCAGGAGACCCCTCCCCAGCAGTGCAGCCCTTGCTGCCTGGAGGAGGGTGCTAGAGGAAGGGAGCTGTCTGCAGGCTGGTGGCTCCAAGCATAGGCTGTGCACTGAAACACTGTTTACACCTTTATTTAAATCCCTCTCTGTATATACCATACACATGCTGTGCCTGTGTGCATAGGTATAAACGATCCCAAATTTGTGTTCTTTTTTTGTTTTCTTTGAATGGCAGTTGGTTTCTTAACTGCTCTCTTTGCGTCTCTACCACATTTAACTGTTGGTTGTTGTTTTTTTTCTCCCCAGCATTTATGAAAACAAAGCTGGGCAGACAGTTTTGTACAAAGGAATGTTTCTGACCACAGCCAGACATCAGCTATGTCAGGGCATGAAATGCTGTGTTACTGTAGGCTCTTGTGCCATTGCATTGTTTAATCTTCAAAGCATTAAACTTTTGAGTTACTCAGACGTTGCAAAGCTAAAAATAATAAAAATTCAAATGACTTGGTGGTGAAAGTATCTTGAGTTGAGGAGTAAAAGGATATTAAAATGTTAATTCACTAAGCGTTTCCCCCCAGTTGTTTTATTGGCTGCAGCTCCATTTGTGTGGAGAAGAATTAGTTTGCTTTTTCTGCTGCACACAGGTGCATATAAATTCTGAAATAACAGCTTCTGAAACCCTCCTGACTTAGATGAAAAGTATTTATACAGGTTAGCTGACAAGGTATGCAGTATTTTTGAGGAAGCTCCCTGGCAGGAGAAGATTAGTTGTGATACTGAAGCTGCAGCAGTAGAGCAAACAAGTAGCCAGAATGACTGAGACTGTAAAATATGTTAATCTTTCTAATCATGACTTAAATACCTTTGCCCTTGGTGTGGCTTCTTCCAAGGGACCCCAGGGCTCTGTTAGGTCCCAGCACTGCTGGAGCCCCAGAAACAACAGAGGTGGGAGCTACTTGGTGAGGCTGGAGGGTTCTTCCCTCTCAGAGCTCATATGGGGCTCCCTGTGTGGAGGTTGAGCATCCCAGAATCCAGCATGGTGGGGTTTGGAAGGGACCTCTGGGAATCATCCAGTCCAACCCCCCTGCTCCAGCAGGCTCACCCACAGCACCTTGCCCAGCATCACCTCCAGCTGCCTTTGGAATATCTCCACACAAAGAGACTCCACAAGCTCTCTGGGCAGCCTGGACCAGGGCTCTGGCACCCTCACACCAAACAACTTTCTCCTCCTGGCTTCCCGTGTGTGCCCATTGCCCCTTGGCCTGGCCCTGGGCACCACTGAGCAGAGTGTGGCCCCAGCCTCTTGCCCCCTGCACCCTTGAGCTCTTGCTGAGCCTTGAGCAGCTCCCCTCTGGCTCTGCTCTTCTGCAGGCTCAGCAGTCCCAGAACTCTCAGCCTTTCCTCCTGCCAGAGCTGCTCCAGTGCCCTCAGCATTTTCATACCCTTCACTGGACTCTCTCCCTGTGTCTTGAACTGGGAAACCCAGAACTGGACTGTGTGGCTTAGTGCCCTCTGCCCATGCGAGCTGGAGCCCATGTGTAGCCCACATCCTCTGCAGATACCACACGTTGCTGGAGATGGGCCTGGGAGATGCAGGGAGGAGACCTGGAGTGCTGAGGGATGCTAGGAGGGTGCTGGAGGGTGCTGTCATTTTCCTGCTAGCATTTTATGAATGGAGTTGACCATTCTCCATGGGCACCCTCTAGTCTGGGCCTTCGTGAATAAGTTAGGGAAGAAACTTGGGTTTTGACCACAGCAATGATGCTTCTTGGACGGTTTTCAGTTGCACCTAAGGAAGCAGACACAGTGTGTACACAGGAGAAGTTCATGCATGTAGGAATGTGTGCGTATAGCAGTGCACAGCTGTGCTGCTCTCCTGGCCCTCCTGCAGCTGATCTATGTAGCAGGGACAGGAGGGGAGGGAAGTTTTTTGCATCAATAATGTGCTTTTCTTCCCCGTTTCCTCCCCCTCACCTGCCCAAGCTGACCCCCTTTGTGGCAGCACAGTGAAGCTAACATACTGAAATGTCTTTTCCCTTCTCTCTCATCTTGTTTTTCTAGATGTTTCCCCTGCCAGTGGCTAATGGAAAAAACAGACCCACGACCCTAGCGAGCACTCAGTTTGGAGGATCAGGTACTGTCATCTTCCTTATTTCTTTTCCTTACACCGTGATGTTTCTTGCAATAAATTAGTGTTTGCTCCCAGAGACCCAGAGGAGGGGTTTCTGCCCTGCTCTGTTATGTATTTTTCTGGTGGTGGTCTGCTCCAGTCTCTCTGGATGATTTCCCTGTTGTCTCTGGGTTGGCAAAGCTGCTCTTGCCAATCTGTCTGCAGTTAAGAAGTCACTACCTGAGCTGGAGGTTGTTTTCTCAGGGCTCAGATTGAAGCAGCCTGGCAGCAGACAGTCAGTGCTGTTCTCTTAAGCTGCTTAGACAGACGTGTATCTGCAGATGTACACCCTGGAAGACTTTTGCTGTACCTCACTGAGAAGACACCTTGGTGGTGGTGTTGGTAAATTCTTGGGGTTCGGCTGCCCAAAGGGAGACTCTGGTGCAATGTCTGCTCCATTCAGCCCCTCCAGCAGCTCCCAGCTGTTGAGTGGCATCTCGAGCATTCCCAAAGGGATCTTTGCAAACCCAGCTGGCCAGATGCCTCCAGGGAGAGGTGGGCAGCAAGCATGGCTGGAGCTGTCTGACCAGGCTCCAAGCTGGACCCTGCCATGGTCATGGGGTAGTGTCGAACAGAGTCTTGCCTGTCCCGCCTTGCCCTCAAAGCCTCCTCCCCAGGAGCACTGAGTGGCTGGGATGCTGAGGAGGGGCCAGGGACACTAATCAGCCAAGAAGCTGATAAGGACCCTGAACTTCAGAAAAGCAAAATTCCAGCTCTTTAAAGAGTTACTCATCAGGATACCCTGGGAAACGGCCCTCAAGGACAAGGAAACAGAACAGAGCTGGCAGATCTTTAAGGACACTTTCCATAGAGCACAAGAGCTCTTGATCCCCAGGTGTAAGAAATCTGGTAAGAAAGGGAAGAAACCAGCATGGCTGAGTCAAGACCTCATGGTCAAATTAAAAACCAAGATGGAACTACACAGGCAGTAGAAGCAAGGACAGGGATCTTGGAAAAAGTATAGGGATGCTGCCCAATGGTGTAGAGATGAGGTCAGGAAGGCTAAAGCACAGCTAGAGCTCAACTTAGCAAAGGATGCAAAGAATAACAAGAAGGGATTCTACAGGTACATCAATGAAAAAAGGAAGGTCAAAGAAAACATTCCCCCCCGGAATGGCAAGAATGGAGAACTAACAACAACAAATGAGGAGAAGGCTGAGGTCCTCAATAACATTTTTATTTCCGTCTTCACTGGCAACCTCTCTCCCAACACCTCCCAAGTTAAAAAAACACAAGGTGGGGACCAGGGCAGTGAAGTCCCTCCCACTGTATGTGAAAATCAGGTTCGTGACCTTGAACATGCATATGTCTATGGGACCTGATGAGATGCACCCCAGAGTCCTGAAAGAATTGGCTGATGTAGTGGCCAAGCCACTCTCAATAATATTTGAGAA